>OZ023256.1:25442682-25741107 GCA_964007305.1 Netelia melanura | reverse complement strand
AGGACGTGTAAGTTAGAACATCTGAAAAAAGTTGCTCGTTCATTTTACATGAAATCTGAGTAAAGAATCAGATTCCGGTGATCGAGTTATCCCAAATTTAAAAAAATGTGAAAATAGGCCCACTGGTTCTTGAAATAATCAAATAAATAGATTCGAAACTTGGGCCGAGCGCGCTTCTATTACTATATATGCGGCTTCCCCGCGGCTGCCGATCTACCCCCACTGCTCGACCACTTTCGCGCGCTCGGGCGTTTTTGGTCATGTTTAGGCGCGATTTTCACCTACTTAAACGCAATTAAACGAAAATCTAAAATGGACGATTTATAGGTCAACAGTTCTAGTTTCAAAAGCCGCTTGTTAAACTTAAATCGGACGACCTCCAGAGCATCGAGCCTCTCCGCAAAATATGGCATAATTAAATGTTTATTGCAATAACGCAAAAACTAATTATCCGACAGCGCCCAGATTTCGCACACAAAAATTACGCATCTATACCTATTATCTCGCGCAGAGCCTGGCCTACAACTTTAAAAATGGCGGAGTTATGTATTTTTGAAAAAAGCGTTTTTTTTCTCGTTTCTGTCAGTGTATCTCTCTTAATTATTGACCGATCGGCTTCTTTCAGCGTTCATTTTATGCGTATTTCAATTACCTACAATTCGTCTATTGAGACCAAATAGATTCCTTCATTATTTTGTGTTTTATACGCAAAAAACGAAAAAAAATGTGTTTTTTTTCACTAATGTGTTAATAACAAAAAATAAAATGGGAATCAGGAGTCGAAAAGTGGTCACTTATGATCGGGAGGCTGTTCCGCGTCTGATGGCACTCGCCGTTATCGGGTGCTATTTTTGTCAAAAACTGGTGATTTTAGAGTTCTATTGCTTGGACTAATGGGCAACCATCTATTTGGGACAGCGACAAAATGCTGGGTAAGTGAAATTTTATTTAGATTTCTCAGGCTTCAAAGTAATCATTTTTGTTATTGAATTAAAATTTTTAAATATTTCACAGTTGAAACATCGCAGTTGACGGTGGAAAATGCTTCAGAGATTGAACGTGGGGATATACCTTATGTTAACTTACCAAAATCAGGAGATGCCGGTATGTATAAAATAAATGAAAATCCACAGAACATAATGAATCCATAGAAATCATATGAAGAAAATTGTACTCAGTTGCACATAATGACTTGACTCCATTGGACTTATTCGAAGATGTAGAGTTTCTCGAAGACTCTGAAAACGTCGAAGCATCATTCGAAAAGGTTGATAGCTGCTCGGCTTGATGTCAAAATTACGAAATAAGAAATACAAAAAAATATTGAAATGAGGCATCTGAAAAATCTATTACAATAAGATTTTCTTACTATGATATTTAATTTATTGTATTGTATTGTTTAGTATTGTATAGTATTATATCACATTATTAATTTACTGTATTAATATTTACATTCTATATACCAAGTCATTTCAATAAATAAAAATGTATTAAGATGTCAAAATATTACCATTTTTTCATGTACATAGACAATTTTTAGGACAATCCATTAATATTTAGTGACTATGATGACGATGATGTTGAAATCACGAAATTTGATGTAGATTGTAAAGTATAAGTTTTTACTTGCCTGCTAGACAAGTACTATTGAACCAGCCTGTAAAAAAATATCAAAAGGAATGTTTATCAGACAAATGTAGGATGCAGTTTACTTTTTAATAGAGATAAAACGTTACCTCGAAAAATGAGTTTCTATTAATGAAGAGCGCACATTAATATTCTCAACTGCATGACGATTGTTTTCTCCATGTAGCTCCAAAACTTCGATAGCATTTGCAACTTCCATGTCAATGGCTGGTTCCGGTTCTGCCATACCCAGCGCAATATTATGAAGTACTGCTGTTGCTACTATTACGGCTTGAGCGAATATGGGCTGCATTCTTAATCCGAACGCTAAAACTGGAAATCTCCGTTTCCACACTCCAAAAGTTCTCTCGATGACGTTTCGTGTGCGAATGTGCGATTCATTGTACAATTCTTTCGCCCGAGTATTTGTTTGCAGCAATGGAGTCAATAGAATATTCGAACAGGCGTATCCACTGTCACCGAGCAATACTCCACGCTCCATTTGTCCGTCAAGGAATCGGCCAGCGTGCGACAATCTCCATAAATTTCATGTCACTGTTACAAATTGCTTGAACGTTGATAGAAAATATTCCTTTTCGATTTCTGAATATCTCAGCATGTTGTCCTCCTATGAACATATATGATCAGAAATACTGTTTATTTTGAATCGTATTCTTGAACTAATTTATTCTTAATGTATGTAACATACCTGGTGATTTGAGCCGAACATGTGTACAATCAAGTGCACCCATGACTCTTGGAAAACGCGCGATTCGATAAAAATCTAATTGGACGCGTTTTCGACCATTGCAAGTATTTGGAAATTTAATGTGAAATGGTAGCAGAGATGCTATGGCTTCAGTTACTTTTTTTATTATTCAACAAGTCGTCGACTTGTGAATACTACCCAAATCGCCGATGACCGCATGAAACGTACCAGTGCCATAATATCGCAGAGTCAATAATATGTTACGTCCTAGCCGGTAAAATAGAAGTTGACAACGTGTTCAGTCGACAACTCGAACTCCCGATAATCAGTGACTCACCAACAAAGTTACCTCACACCACCCACCATCACCCGTCGATTAAAACGCAACCTACTATATCGTTTACTCTTAGAAATTAAACAGACTAAGGGAAAATCTCCAACTAAAGTTGTCAGAGCACCATGCTCCTATTACACACATATATCAAGTAACCCAAACCGTAATCAATCTCAAACATCCTACCCACTTATATGAATTCTAACTCCAAACCTTCTCCTTTTTCCCACAACGGACCACGTGTACACTATTTCCCCTCCTCAAGAAAAACAAGGGGTGTCACAACAAAATCCGACCAATCAAATCAACCGGCTCTATTTTGTAATCTGCCTCTGCGAGGCAGAACGATCGACTCTTTGTAAAATTCAAGGACTTTATCCTTCGCTTTCATCGAGTCAGAAACCTATGCGTCAAGACTCAGAGTTGACCTTATAACTATCTCGACAAAAATCTGTAAATCGTCAACTCAATATATAATTCTATCAATGAACGATCAATAAAGTTTATGTTATTTGGTGATTATTAAAATAAAACCAAAGTGTTAACCATTTCTCTAGAACAGAGAACCGACATAAACCACATCGATTTCCAATCGATCCCAGTAAGTCATATATTGTGTCAGGAATTCGCAGCGATCAATCAGACTTACTCGCGCAACTTAATCAATCCAAAAGTTCGCGCTCCAACTCCGATCTCACCGCGTCTTCGCTCTGAGTCTCCCTCTCGGGACGTAACAATATATGCTTAATAAAATTGGTGGCAGCGGAAAACAAAACAAAAAAAACATAAATCAAATCGGTGCCAATATGAAGATTAATAAAACCACCAATTTACTTAATAAAATTGGTGGCAGCGGAAAACATAAAAAAATCTCATAAATAAAATCAGTGCCAGTGCATAAAACAACCACCAATACACTTAACAAAATTAGTGACTATAGACAAGAACGCAAAAACTGAATAACCACTTTATTTAATAAAATCGACGGCAGTGATAAACTCTAAAAAAAAAGCATCGTCATTTGACGAAAAAGTGGCTTTCCTCGGCACTCATACTCGCATACACTTAATAAAATTGCAATCATCAACGACGCGAGGCGAGCTTGACAACATCGAACTCTGAAGAAAAAAAAATCGACTGCGAATCGAGCGTCAACCAACTCCAGCTCAACGACTCAAGGCCAACGGTCAACAATCGTACCGAAATCAACAATCTTCAAACCATCACTAGCGCATTATCTCTTAATTAACGAGTAAGTCAAAAACAAAATTTAATCAATATGCAAAATAATACTGTCGACGGGAACTTCTCAAACGCCCCACCGCCCTCGCGCAGCAATAACTTTACAATCAATCATGAACTCGCTTCATTAAATGCGCGATACCGAGATTACGTCCGATACGTACCCGAATTCGACGGGACACCAAAAACATGCGCGCCCAATACGTTTATAAATCTCTGCGAAAATGGCCGAGAATTTTTTCCGATCGTAGGAGAAGAAGGGATATGTACATTTTTATATAGCAAATGTAAAGGTAAAGTTAGCGAGGTAGTCCCTGTCGAAACCAGCGTCGACGATCTTATCTCGCGCTTAAAACGTACGTTTTCGACATCAAAACCGATCAAGCAATGGTTCGAAGAAATTGGTAAATTCCAACAACTGCGTAATGAGAATGTATCAAAATTCTATGGTAGAACGAAATTCCCTCCTCGCAGCTGAACAATCAATCCACGCTATCCGAGAATCCTTTAGATAAAGGATTCTCGGATATGAAGATTGGTATGAAGATTCATACCAATCTCTGAACGATTTCAAGCCTCACCTAGCGTACCGCACAACTTAGCGTATCACACCAATCACGTTACGAATCCATTATCTTTATACCAATCTCCAACAATTCGAGTCCCACCTAGCATATCGCACAATTCGTCACCTGCCTCGAGCCAGGTGACATAACCTTAACGCATCGTACCTCCAAACCCAGAAGAGCCACGCGCGAACTCAGGAAACCTCCCGTGATTGGCTAGCAGCTGCGCGTACACCGTGCCGCTGACGGCACCTTTCGCTATCTTCCTTAACGAACTCACTCACCCTAGGCACCTTTCCACTAGATGACTAATCACACTAGCCCTGCGCAGCTACCAAAAATTAGTATAAACGCAACCACCTTGCGCAACAGAATCTGCGGAGCATTCTTGCTCGTCGCCTGTTGAGTATAAAAGTTGTAAACTCATCGAGACTAAGCTTGTATGTTGTAAAGTAATCTTAGAGTCAAAAAGTAACGTGCTCGTAAAAAATAAAAGTCTGATAACTGAACTCGCGTCGACCATATTCTTTTCACTCCTCACCGAGACTACAAGAATCATCGTCGCATCGCATCGAGCTTCGCCAGATCACCAGCACTACACGACCAGCGAAAGAGTGAGTCGAATCCTTCTCATACAACCTTTCGTATAGGTCAAGATTGACCATCGGACCAGTCGAAAGTGACGGTGCCGTCACTTTCGACTTTATTTCCGTCCCTGAAGGAAAGGGCTTAATTGCCTTGCCTCGAAAAGAGAAATCGAACCGTGTTACGCATTCCCATACTCGGTAGAGTTCAGCGGATTGTAACAGGACTTATAGCATCCTTAAAACGAATCGCGATCGACCAATTCAGACAAAGACTGACGATCGATTACCGTACGCAAGTACCACTTCAACGGTACGGCAATCTCAAAGACATATACCTAAAAGCCTTAAAGGTCGAAGAAACCATTGGCGCAGTCTCAATGAACTATCCGACTTGTCTTCCAATCACACACAAATCCAAACTGAACCAGGATCAACCACAATCACAAACTAACAAAAAATTCTGCACACGTTGCAAAAAACCGAACCACGAGTACACCGAGTGTTTCGCCCTGACCAAACTTCTCACACAAAATCAATCCAAAAGAAGCGAAACCAAACCCGAAAATAGCCAATCAAAATCCTGCAATTATTGCAAAAAACCAGGCCACATCATTAGCGAATGTCGAAAACGAGCATTCAACAACGGCAAAAGGCAACAATCCCAAGAACTAACAAAAGATCAGGGAAACTCCGGATCGACCTCTCGAGATGGCGTAACGGGCGGTCAACCTTACCAAGAAGGCCTAGAGTAAATAAACAACCACAATCAGTCGAGATTCAAGCGGCGAAGTGCAAACTAAGCTCCAACACCTTAACATATCTTTCGCCTGCTATTTCCTTACCTTCCAAAGATCTGACTAAAGAAAACACAATGTTTTTCGTAGACTCGGGCTCAGAACTCAACCTCATAAAATTGAAATGTATCCGAAATCCCGATTTAATTAATCTCTCAGTTATCTTCGAATTGCACGGAATCTCAGCAACCGACTTACCTATGACTCTCGGACTAATCCAAATCAATCTCAGTAACACATTAGAAAATTTCCACGCCATAAATAACGATTTTCCAGTGGAACTCGACGCAATAATCGGACAAGAACTACTCGGTCTGAGTGGTGGCGCAATTGATTGGGAATCGAGATCAGTACGTACCAGGGGAGAGCAAATTCCATTTGTTAGTCCAGAATCGTTTCTTTTGAAAGGCCGTCAAAAGACGATTATGTTCGTAAAAGTGTGTAACGCACTCGAAACCGGATACCTACCAAAACTCCCTTTTCCCGACGGCGTATACACTGGTGAAGCCTTAGTCATGAATGACAACGGCAAGGCATATATATATGCGATCAACACCCTCGAAAGAGACGTTAGAGTGGAAGCTCCCGTAATTTCGCTGTATCCTTTCGATGCAAGCACATACGAGGACAATCAAGCTCGCAAAAGTTCCGCTAAGGAATTGACTAACGAACACACCGACGTATCTCGGACGCGAGATAACCGTGTGGACGGAGTAATAAAACTTTTGCGACTTGACCACTTAAGTCTTGAAGAGCGTAGTGCGGTACTCGAACTCGTTGGCAAGTACGTAGACCTCTTCCATATTCCTGGGGAGCCTCTCAGATCGACAAACGCGTGTACCCATCACATACCCACATCCGACAACACCCCCACCCACACCAGACAATATCGCTTTCCACACCAGCAAAAATCCGAACTTGAAAAACAGATTGACAATCTACTAAAACTCGACATCATCGAACCTTCTAACCCTCCGTACAATTCTCTCGTTTGGATAGTCCCGAAGAGAGCCGATTCTCAAGGCAATAACAAATGGCGACTCGTCATAGAGTTCAGAAAGCTGAAAGATAAAACAATAGGCGATGCTTACCCATTGCCTCTGATTACAGACATACTCGATCAATTGGGTGGAGCCAAATATTTCTCTGTCTTTGACTTAGCATCTGGCTTCTATCAAATCCCCATGGATTCTCGCCATAAACATAAAACTGCATTTACCACACCTCATGGGCATTATGAGTTTACTCGCATGCCTTTCGGATTAAAGAACGCTCCCGCGACTTTCCAACGTCCGATGGACGTCGTATTGACAGGCCTTCAAGGCAACGATTTATTCCTGTACTTAGACGACATAGTCATCTATTCTCAAAATATCGCAGAACAGCAGAGAAAATTTCGGAAACTCGCCGAACGATTGCTCGAAGCCAATTCCACTCTACAAACCGATAAATGCGAATTTCTGCGCCCGGAAGTCCGATATTTGGGACATCTAATATCGGCTGACGGACTAAAACCAGATCCGAAGAATATCGAGGCGATACAAAAATTTCAGGTACCAAAAACCCCGAAGAACGTCCGAGAATTTCTCGGTCTCGCCGGTAATTATCGGCGCTTCATCGAAAATTTCGCTACAATTGCCAAACCTCTGTGCGATCTCACCAGTAAAAATGTCACTTTAATTGGACCCCCGTACATCAGGAAGCATTCGAAATATTACGCGACAAGTTCTGTACCGCTCCTATTCTTCAATATCCGGACTTTTCCGAACCCTTCATAGTTACAACCGACGCATCAAATATCGCGCTCGGAGTTATTCTCTTACAAGGAAAAATCGAACAAGATCATATAATCTCGGCCGCCTCTGGAGTGTTAAACAAAGCCGAAAAAATTACTCGACTATTGAAAAAGAAATGGCAGCAGTAGTTTTCGCGCTCAAAACGTTTAGACCATACATTTACGGCCGCCAGTTTACGTTATTGACCGACCACCGACCTCTGGTGTGGTTAAATTCTATGAATGACCCCACCTCGTAAGTTCTCAGGTGGCGGGAGAGATTAAAGGAGTTCGATTTCGAAACCCAGTACAAGCCGGGAAGAATCAACACCAATGCGGACGCACTCTCTCGCAACCCTGTAGTACTCCCGATCCACGTCAAATGGAAGACGGTAACACCCCCATTTCCAAACGGCAGGTGCACACACACGCTGCCTTTCGCCAGAAGCGTCAGCGCGGCTGAACTCAGCCCGCACGACGAAAATTCGAAAAAATGAAGAACCTCAGATCCCCTCATCCAAGACGTCCCTATGGACTCAAACTCTTTAAATCAACCAAACTCCGAAATCCCTACAAATTCTCTAAATCAACCAAATTCCGAAATCCCTACAACCTCTCTAAATCAACCAAATTCCGAAATCTCTACAAACTTTCTAAATCAACCACACTCCGAAATCCCTACAAATTCTCTAAATCAACCAAATTCCGAAATCTCTACAAACTCTCCAAATCAACCCAATCTGGAAACCTCCACAAACTCTCCGAATCAACCAAATCTCGATATCTCTCCTAATTTTCTAAATCAAAAAAATCACGAAAATCTTACTAACTCACAAAATCAACGAGATTTCGAAACTCCAGCGACCACTCTAATCCAACAAGGTCCCGAAAATCCTGTAATCTTAGAAAATCAACAAAATCCCGAAAATACAGAGGTTCCAGCGAGTCCAATAAATCCAGAGAACCTCGTACGTCCGACCATTCACTTAAATCGACAGAAGCCCGTTCTTAAATCTCGACATAAATCTCACAATCTCTTTAAACGTCGACCTTACGTGGCGAAATTCGCGACTCCGAATTCTACGCCATCGTCGTCTTCCTCCTCGCCGCCTTCTACAAGCATATCATCTTCCTCCGAAGACGAAAATGAACCCTATCAAAACGAAATGGCCGTTGATTCCTCGGTTCCCTCCTCTGAAGCGGACGAAAAAATGGAAATAGCAACCTCGACTCCACTCCAACTTCGAACCAAGTCCTATTCAAAAGCTAATTCCAAGGGCAATCGGTCACGGTACTCTACCGGTCCCTCCCCATAGCTCAGAAGATCCAACAAATCCAAACCCAAATCAAGAGAACCTCTTGACGAAATTCTCAAAACCAAAAATTCGGACATTAAACGAACTAACTCCACGACAACCAATACAGTCAATGTAGAATCGATGGACCTCTCTACCATTATCGAAGACGTGACTGTAATAAAAGACCTAGCCACGATATTCGACAAAAGTTTACAAATAAACCCCCAGGACGCGAAAATCGAACAGGTAACGAACAATCGAGAACAAGTATCCGTGATACCACGTCTCACCATAGCTCATTGTACCTTACCTATACCCCACGTTCCCGTAGTCCGAAGATCCGAAAGAACTAAGAAATGAAAAACTTGTTTTTGCTGCCCAGACGACCAAACTCACCTGCAGAAACAAAACAAACGAAATGCTTGCAAGGAGAAGGTATGCAACATACCACAGAAAGCAGAACCCCCCGCAGAACCAGAAGTTGTCCCTGAGCCTCTCACAATTCAATCGGCATCTCCAATATCCCGAAACCAAAAAATAAATGATCTAATTCCTCCGGTATTGCTCTCGACTCCGCGGAAAAACAAACCGAACGTCGCGGATGCGCAATCAACGGCTTCGACATCGCTAAACCAACAACCGACCGTCTCAAATCCTAACCCAATTCGCTTAACATCACAAGAACAAAAGAAAACCGCCTCAAACCCCAAAACATCGTATTCAATATTGAAAGATCAAACGCACATCATCCCGAGCTTCTCAGTACCACAAGTAAACGAAACGAATCTCCCAACGGAACTGGATCCTCCCGCCGTTCGAAAAGCTCCCGATCACCTCGCGATGGAAAACACGAGCGGAAGCGCGAGAACGATAAACGTAATTGAGACTAGAGACAATATCGAGATGGTCAAGGACCACTATATTTGTTTTATCTCCGCGGATGGAACGGTTTCAAACGAGTTCGGTAAACGAATGATCGAGCTCGGATTATTAAGGAATATATCCCCTTCGAACCACCTCGAGTTAGGTCAGGTGCTAATATCAGGTACGCCGAAAAAGCGAGTCTTCGGTCTCGTTGTAAAAGATTCGACCCTCATAACTCTAAACAATTTCTCGACCGCATTCCAAAATCTAAAAGCTAAATTGGAAGAACTCAAAATCAAAAGAATAGCAATTTCAGTAAAAAGAAACAACCTGCAAGATACTAGTTGGCCGAAGGTCAAAGAAATCTTTTCCGAAATTTTTAAAGGCACAAACATCCAAGTTAAACTCTGTAAGGACAAGATCATCGTCCCGCCAGATGAGGACAGAGAGGGAATTATCAAAGAAAATCACAGTTCTCTCATCGCAGGACACAAAGGTATCGCCAAAACCTATAACAGAACCAGGCAAAAATACTTCTGGGACAATCTAAAGAAACAAGTCGAAGATTACGTCAGGAAATGTGCGAGCTGTCAGAAACGAAAACTAGTCAGAATAAAAACCAAACCACCCATGATTATTACTGACACGCCTCTTTCCGCATTCGATAAAATATCCATACACATAGTCGGACCGATCAACCCTTCTTCATCACTTGGTCATCGATTCATTTTGACCATCCAATGTAATCTATCCAAATTCTCGTTCGCAATACCTCTAGTCCACGCCTCAGCCAAAGATATCGCTCACGGTTTCACCACAGGTTTCCTCGGTATCTTCGGTAGCTCGAAAGTCATCCTTACCGACCAAGGAGCGGCATTCACAGGCAAGGTAATGCAACAACTCGCAAAAACCTTTAAATTCAAACAAATCAAAACCACTGCATTTCATCCCCAATCTAACGGCTCTCTAGAGCGTAGTCATCAAGTTCTTGCAGATTATCTGAAATACTATACCAATAAAAAAGACTGGCATTTATGGCTACCTCTCGCAACGCTTGCTTACAACACTAGCGTGCACGAAGGAACTAGGATGACTCCTTACCAATGCACCCTAGGGAAATTAGGTCACGTACCCTCCGAATATTCTTACCTAGACGAAATTCTGACATACGAAGATTACGCGAACAACGTTAAAAAACAAATAGAAGACGCTCAAAAATTAGCACGGCAAAACCTAGAAGCAGCAAAAGAAAAATCAAAAATCCGATACGACAAAAATATACACCCTGTTAACTTCAAAGTAGGTGAACAAATTTATTTAATAAAAAATCAGAAAACAGGAAAATTGGACGACAACTACAAAGGGCCTCACACAATTACCGCAGTAATCCCCGACAAACCTGACATCGAGATTGAACTCGAGAATGGGAAGCGCAAAATCGTTCACTGCAACCGTGCTAAAATCGCACACTAACAAAAATACATATACATGTATTTCAGGTACCCATGGAACCCTAGTTGCCTACAATGAGTCGAATTGAAGAATGTCAGAGTAATACAATGTAAAATCGAAATCAAACGCCACGTTAAACACGGTGGCATGCACTCACACAGTTCCGAAGTAAAAAATGGTTACGAGGAATTTATCCGAGCAGTTCCCGAAAACACGTGTAGGAAAATCCACGAATCCGGATCCCTCGAATTATACGACACCCTTTTTGACTACATCAGTGTCAACTCCCCCAACCAACGTAGCCTAATCCTTGCCGGTACGATCGACATGGATGGAACGTGTACGGGAGGCCTCTACTCCGACCGTTACGGAACATGGAAAAATGTAATCGTTACCGGCACGTTATCAATAGAAGCTTACGAACAAGTAGCTAAAGTTAACCTAGAAAAAAACGAAGTAATCTTACATTCAGGATTCCGTTGTAAACTGTTACATCCCCATAACATAACCACCATCGCGCCTTAAAGACGAGCATCCCTCCTTACGCCAACGCACGATGCAACCCTAACTCGTGGATGAACGCGGCGGGGAGAGATGCTCAGGCCCAAGAGTGGGGACAGGCGATAAGGATAAATTTTCCTCCGAATTGGAAAAGTAAGGAGTGGGAGACGGTGGAGACTTTGGACCAATAAGAAAATTATAAACTACCCTCTCCAACCCCTACGCAATAGACAAAGATAGCTGATAGACTAGTATATAAGGCCCGAATTTTAGCATAAAAATCAGTTCTTCATCAACATTCAAACTTGTAAGCTTCTCTTAAGTCTTCAAAATTGTAAAAGTCCTGGATAGAGCAAAAACCCTGTACTGCTCTACCAGTCTCAACTCAACCAACCAAGAAAAATAGAAAAGAGTAAGTTACTAACTGACTCCCACAAATTATTGAATTGCGAGGACCACCTTGGGTTCAAAATTCCTTCTCAACAACAAGTCGAATTGCGTGGACCACTCCGAGTTCGACCATCCACCAATACTCCATATTGAACTGCGAGGCCCCACCTCGAGTTCGATCATCCTCCTACACAACCCATTGAACTGCGAGGTCCACCCCGAGTTCGATAGATTCCCCAAAGAATAAATGAGTTGCGAGGACAACAGCGAGCTCATTCCTTCCACCATCCGTCGAGTTGCGAGGACCACCTCGAACTCAGAGGATGCCTTCCTTACACATTAATCCAAATTCCTTCTAACTTCTGGGGACTCCATAGTCAAAAATTCATTTGAAATTCTAGTGGGAAAGAAACGCCGATCAGGGGGACGCAAAAACCAGCTGCGGAAAGTTGCCGCTCAATATTACGGGTATTCACGGGATAAAACTCACGGTTACTACACCGAGGAATTCCTGAGGCATACGTTCTCTCAGAAACCCATCAAGAACCAGTATTTGTTACACAAATTGGAATATACAATTAATTTCTTACACCCATTTTGGATCCCTGAGAACGATCCTCGAAGGAGAATATACGAACAGAGATTAGAAACATGTAACAAAGTTGCAACTCAATAAGCAGAATCAATTCTATCAGTTAATTTTGTTTGTCTTAAATTCATTTATCTGGTCAAACTCTATTAGCCCGTTTCCCAAGACTCATTAGCTTTGCTAAGGTCAAAAATAGGGCAACTATTATGTTACTAGGACGTAACAAAACTCGCTCAGGGTGAATGTTCAGACCCTGTCGGCGGAAACACTTATTGGGGCCCCATTCCCAAAGACCAGTGTAAATTTCAAAATTACGAAGTCCTATACGAAGGATCTGCCGAACTCATACGCAACGGAATAACCGACCCTACAGATGCCGAAATCTACACCATAACTTCTTCTGACATTACTTTCGCGCTCACTGCTAAACGCCAAACTAATTTGTTTGGTTACAAATTAATCGAGACCGAATACCCCAAACTTTTCGTCATGGACCAATCCTACGGCGAATTCTTTGCAAAACATAGAATCTCAGTAATGAACATGGACTTGTTTGCATACGTAAACTCCAAATTTCTCTATATGGTGAAAAATTTTGCAACTCAAATCACGAATCTTTATAATGATGTAATCAAACAAGAGTGCGAACTCGAAAACCAAGTTCTAAAAAATACTTTATCTTTCGCATCCCTTTCACCAACAGACTTTGTTTATTTTTATATGAAAGAACCTGGTTATATGGCTCACGTAGCGGGTGAAGTCATCCGGACCATAAAATGCGTCCCCGTTAACGTAGAAACTCGCAGCACCAACGAATGTTACGAAGAAATTCCTGTAAAAAGAAGGAACGAATCCTTATTCATGACTCCAAAAACTCACATTCTAATAAACACAGGACACCAAATTGAATGCAACCGAGTCCTCCCTACAATGTACTATCTCGAAAACGAATGGTATCAAGCCCTTCCTCATTTGGCCGTGACTAACAAACCAAACAAAAATAACTTTTCATGTTTGAAAAAACGGTAATCGAAAAAGAAATTCCAATAGAAGGTTTGATGTTTTGTTTTTTCTAAAATTTCTTGAATTTTAGGGACACATTCTAGCTCAAATATTAATAACCGTATACGTAAAATTTTGAAAGAATACACAGTTAAACGAAACATCAGATTGTTTAACGGGCCGGGGAGAAAATTGCACCAAAATATTAGTTGAATAAAAAGTCAGAACGTAGAAATTATTTCGCTTAAGAAAAGTTTTCTATAAATAAAAATAATTTTTGTCACGATAAGGATGAAACGTTTTTTAATAGAGCGCGATAACGTAAGAAGCTTTTTTGGTATTGGATATTAAAAACTGTGCTAGGTGAAAATCATTTTTCAGAGTCCACTCTAACTCTTTCTCTCGCGCACATGCAGAGGTTTCAAGGGCAGATCGTGCGTGGTATACAGTCTATAGCATGCCTTCCTAGAGAGAAAGAGACGCGTGGTACTCTCTCTCTCTCTCTCTCTCTCTCTCTCTCTGTCTCTCCCACGGTTCCTCGGGTATAATATTTTAAAAAAACGCACGTACTATGGTAAAAATAATAACATTAATAATATTCTGAAGTAAAATACGGTGAGAAAGAAAAGTGTGCGCACTATGTTGTTTGAAATAAAAAGAAGCAGGCGATATCATGGTCTCTGTCTTCCTAAAGAGCCCACTAGAGCTCTTTCTCTCTCATACATACAACACCGTTAAAAGATAGAGTGAGCGCGTGCCTTCTGATCTAGAGTATAGGCGAGGTGGTGGTGAACGGTATGGGGGTAGGTACGCTGCGGAGCGTATATGTCTCGACGTCTTCGCGAGCTGGCCCCTCTGTCTCTTTCGCTCTTATGCACCGCCTATAGCTCGCTCTCTCGAGCAGAGCGATCTATATACTATCTCTCTTTCGTATCTTTTTACAAGACGCTATCGCGTGCTCTTTCGGACATATGATCGCCGATGTATTTAAAAATTTACAGGTAGTAAATATAATTAGGAGGAGCCATATGGCGCACAAACGTTATTGTTTTACGCATAATAACATAAATATACTACTAATTATAAAATTATTAAATTAATTTCAAATGTTACGATATACGGTATACGACGCGAATCTTTCTTACAACTCGTCTAAATAAAACCTGATATTACATATTCATTTCGTTCGAGGATGAATCTTAATACCTCTGCAAAAATGCTGAAACATAGGCGCGTGACAATCACCGCTGCGTTTTGTCCTACAACAACGTATTATGTACGTGTAAAACGCTGAGATAAACTTTTATATGATTTAGAGATATACCAGCTTAAAATTAAATTCAAAACGTCTTAAATAATGTTTCTATATTTTTTTCAAAGTACATTTAGAAAACGTAAATTTTCAAATAGAGATGCCTTCTGAAAAATCGATGTCTTTTAAGCGGGCGATTAAAAATCTCAAAATTTATCGCAAAGAATTTTCCGATGGTACTGAAAAATATCAAAACAACGAAAATTAAAAATTCTGGCGGTTACACCGTTTGATGTGCAACGGCTCGTATCTATTGTTCATAATGATTTAAAAGATTATACAGTTGTTCGATTTGGTGCGACGCGAAAAACGATATTTATTCGTCTATATAGAAAATGAAAAGAAGCAGGCTGTAGCATGGTCTCTGTCTTCCTACGGAGACCTTTATAGCCCTTTCTCTCTCATACATACAATGCCTTTAAGAGATAGAGAGCGATTTTGTACATTGTATAAGCGATGTACTTGATAATTTACAATTAGTAAATTAGTTATGTGTAAAAGGAACAGAGAGAGCGAGAGAGAGAGAGAGAGAGAGAGAGAGAGAGAGAGAGAGAGAGAGAGAGAGAGATTGATTGATAACCATTTAATTATGCCAAGGGTACCAGACCCGAATGGCAACGGTACATAGCTGATAGAATTACAATAAGCAAATTTACAGATGATAATAATACAGAGCAAGACGTTCGATATATGTAGCAACAAACGGAGAACTACAGGTGCCATAGTCATACAGATAAGCATAAATACTACTAAACATATCGATATAAAAATTAATATAAAACTATAACTATAAATATAAAAGTAGATGCAACTAAGTGTATATGTTGTGACGGGATGAACTCCAAGTTAGCAGATGCCAAGTAAATATAGCAAGTATTTTGCTTTGAACGTATTGGTGGAGCACGGAGTTCGCAGTTCTGCCGGTAACATCGACCAGACGTCTATTCCACTAATGAGGAAAGACCTTCTCATAGCTTCGGTTCTGCACGGAGGGGCGACAGAGCTGGTTACTTCAAGTCGCGAGGAGCGGCGAGGAGCGATGAGGAGTTGTTGCAGAGGTTCATACAGGTATCGAGGCAGGCACGTGGTCAACGTCCGGTGTAACAATACACCCAGAAAGTATCTGCGGCGTTGAGGTATCGCAAGCAGGCTGAGTTCTAGACGATACGGCGTGATGTGAGCATCAATCTTCAGGCTGAAGATAAACCGTATCGCACGGTTCATTAGGCGCTGGAGTTTAGTGTCGAGATACTGGGGGCAACCGTTCATCAGTACCAGCGCATAATCCAGATGGGGCAGGACCAGGGCATTGACTAAGAGACGCTTAATGCGTCTTGGTAGATGACTTCCACGATACCTCAGGCGATGGAGTGCATGGTTAACCTTGGTGGCCGTCGAGGAAATTTGGGTTCCCCACCGAAGATCCGAGCATAAGGTGACCCCAAGATATCGCAGAGAGCTGGCAACAGGTATCTCCTTTCCCCTCAGTACCACCGGACACAGGGTATAGGCCGATAATGCCGCCACATTAGCGTCGGACCCGAAGATCACGCATTTGGTCTTCGCGCTGTTCAACTCAAGACCGTGGCGATCAGTCCAGGCAGCCACAGCCTCAACGTCCTCGTTCAGACAGGCGATGCACTCATTGATGCGCGCTGGCGGACACTGAATGTAGGCGAGGAAGTCATCCGCGAAGAGCTTCGGGCTACAGTGCCGAAGGACATTGGGGAGTGTGTTAATCTCGACCAGAAAGCAGACAGGGCCAGGTGTAGACCCTTGTGGTACGCCTGACGTGACTGGAAGGTAGGATAGAGTTTTTCCAGGTTCGGCTATGGCCTGCGAGCGTCCAGTGAGGTATGACAAAAACCATTTCAGGATCTCCGCATCTGCTCCCAGCTTCCTCAACTCAGCCAGAAATGACGCATGGTTCATAGAGTCGAACGCCCGTCGTAGGTCGAATGCTACAATGGTGACGTGCCCAGCTTCAATACCTCTGCGAATGGCATCCGTAACCGCGATTAAAGCGGTTTGAGTGCTGTGGCCGGCACGAAAGCCGGACTGCATAGGGTGTAGTAGTGAGTTGCCTTCGAGAAAACGGGCAAGACGTCCGGCAACAATCGTGTCGAAAATCTTAGCGAGATGGCAGAGATTGGCAATCGGGCGGGTATCGGACGGTTGGCAAGGCTTGTCGACCTTGTTGAGAGGAATGAGGATCGACTTTTTCCAGCTAGTAGGATATATACCAGCCGACAGCGAGCAGTTGAAGATGCGCAAGAGATACGGCTTCAAGGACAGCAGGAATGGTGCTAGGTGGCACAGAGGTAGTCCATCAGGGCTAGATCCCTTAGATTTGCGTAAGCACTTGTCGGTGGATCTGTCAACCTCGGATATGGTCACCGGGTCCGCGGCGAAGTCGGCGTAGGCCTCTGGGACAGTACCGATGATAAGATCCAGTTGAGCAGCAGTGCATGCAGGGTGCACACACGCTACCGAGGCGTAGTGAGAATTTAGTACGCTCGCAGGGAACGTGTCCAGGGGAGAAGAGCACCTGGCTTTAACTAGCCCCTGACGTGCAAGAAACCGCCACAGCTTCGCCGTATCCGTAAGGCCGTTGACGGTAGAAATAAGGTAATCTTCACGTGCTACACGAAGGCGACGCTTCGCGTAGCGTCTAGACTCCCGATAGTCGGCCAGCAGGAGAAGTGAATTGGATTGCCTATAGCGTCTGTAGAGGTGATCCCTGGCCTTTAGTAATTGCTTTAGGGCTGGGGTTATCCATGGAGCCGAGGGCTTAGAAGCCGTCCTCGTTTTGAACGGTGCCCGCGCGTCGAGGACTTCGGTGATGGTTATTTCAAGGCAGCTGACCAGGGCGTCCGGGTTCGTCTCGACCTCGGGGAGGGCGGCGAGCCGACTGCATATCTCTCTATTAGCAAGTTGCAGGTCGCAGTTCCTAAAGTCTCGGAAAGCGAACGTCCTAGGTACGAATCCAGGGATGCTGAATGCGAGGTCGGCGAACAGGGCAAGATGGCCGGCAGCAAACGGTGAAGGAGACTTTTTATACCCCAATAGTTTAGCAGGGCTGTCGCAGATAACGGCATCAAGCCACGTCTCGGAGAGTGATGTAAGATGCGTAACGCCGTGTGGTACCAAATGCAGCGAATTTTCAGCGATGAACTTGTGTAGGAAGTTTCCACCTTGTGCGCCCTTACAAAGATCGCTGTTGAAGTCACCGAAGTATAAGGTGTTTGAGTAGTTAGCGCTCAATTGTTCGATTTGCGCGAGGAAGTCCAGCGGAGCGGGGCTATTTGGCCGCCGGTAAACTACCGCCACAAAGATTTTTGCTCCAGAACTGCCTCGAATCTCGACACACAGGTACTCAGCGTCACCAATTGTCGTTCCTTCAGAGCGACATTGATGTCTCACAGTGAGATCGTCCCGGACATATAGGGCAACTCCACCGCCTAAGGTGTAACGCAAGCCATCAGGGCAAAGCAGTGCGCGGTCGCTCCTGTGCAAGGAGTAGCCAGACATGCTTACAGTGGATGATGCGACATCAGGGGTGAGTCACGACTCGCTGACCGCAAGGATGTGAAGATCATGCTTGTAGGTAAGGTGGGTCGCCTCCTCAAGATGACTCCGAATAGAGTTTGCATTTATATATGCCGTTCTGAGGATCTCCTCGCCCTGACGCTGCACTGACGGCGATTTCTGTCATAGGAGGCAGTCCAGCTGAGCTTCGCAAGATATAATAGTCGGCTTTGCATTGTCATTTGACTTTGCGTAGATTACTCCAGATCTTACCCAGGCTTTCCCCCGTTTGAGCATTGCAATTTTATTGCGGGTTAGCTGAAGCAGTCTCAGGGTGGTGGGATGCAGAAACTCATTAACGTTGATGTCGTTGTCACGGTGTCCGGGTGGGATTGCAGTGAGTTCGGACAGCTTTACTCTCTTCGCAGCGCGTTTGGCATCGATTACCGCATCGCGAACCTGGGTAGAGGTCATCTGTACAATCAGCGACTTGCGCGCGACCTGAGGGTTTAAAGGCTGGGTACCAACCGCACTGGCTGCGCCCGCAGCGGACTTTTGGAGCACACGTGTTTTGAGAACGTGTGTTGCCAGGTGCGGAACTTCAAGCCTTGCAAATAGGCCGTTGATTAGCTGGGGGTAGCTGTCGCTGCTGACGTCCGACACTCCTGTGACAACCAAGTCAGCATTGGGTGAAGAATACACGGTGGAGGCCGAGGCAGCGGCGGTCTTCAGTGTAACTACTGCCGAGTTAACGTCTGCAAGGCTCGACTTGAGGCCGGATATATCTTCTGAATGTGCCGCTACGACAGAAGACATACCGGCAAATTCTTGCCTTAGGGCGCTCGTGTCTTTGGTCAAGGCATCTACGGCCGCTTGAAGAGTGTCTTGCTTGTGCAGAACTTGCGCGATTAGCGCATTAGATTGCATGACCTGCACCATCAACTGGTTAAGTTTGTCATCCGGCGCGGTGTTCCTGTTGAAGGGGCTGTGTGCGTGCGCTGATGGGGGGTCACCAGTCCGCGAATCCGAGTGCGGCGGTGGGGCTGCAGCTGGTGAAGAATTATAGGTCGACATGATTGGTTGGTGCGATGTTGACACGGGGCTCGACAAAGCGACTTTCGGCGTATCGGATATAAGCCCAGGATTATTACAGGAGATGATGCGTGCGAGCTCTTGACGGCAACACTCCGGCGCAGACGCTGATGTTGCTCGAAGACGGGCGCAGCTCGGATGAAATGCCCTTTTACAACCCGCGCATGTAGTGCTAGCCTTTGTTATAGACTTCAGGCACTTGTGACAGTATGTAACAATTGTCGACATCTAGCCGCGTGACGCGAGTTGCTGGGACAGCCACAGGGGTATGACGTCAGTCGCGCATGTGCAAGTACGCTCCACTGTGTACATAATATAGACTACTGGCGGCCGAGCAGCAATAGAGATAAAACATAGAATAAGTTACTAAATAAAAACGAATAAAAACGAAATCGAGCAATATAAATAAAAGATAGAATATGTTACTAAATAAAAACGAAGTCAAGTAATCAGAAATAAAAAATAAATATAAGCGAGTAAATACGGACTTAGTCTATTAGTGAAAAAGTAAAAATGCGTAAGTAAGTAGAAACGTAGTCGAGCAGTACAATGAACGGAATGTATAAGCTGCTAAAAAAAAAAAAAAAAAAAAAAAAAAAATGAACTGCACTAGCTGGTACAAAGTAAAATAAATAGTATGTGCAAGTTAACAAAAACGTAGTCAAGCAGTAAAAATAAGTGAAATACGTAAACAGATAAAAAGCATGGTCGATTAGTAGACTGAAAAACAAGTAAAATAAGTAACGAACGTAGTCAAGTACAATAGTTGAATAAAAGTAAAGAAGACAATAAATAACTGAATGAACTGCCTCAGCTGGTACAAAGCAAACGAATATGTACACTAAATATCTATGTTAAAATAGCAAGCGAAACGTCATCGAGCAATAAAACACGCAGATGTCAACACATGTTGAAATAAATAGAGCTACTCGACCGACTTCATATGTCAACACAAGTTAAAATAAATAGAGCTACTCGACCGACTTCACGCATAAACTACTAGTACACACAACACGGCGGCCAAGATGCCTACAGAGAGTGTGTCGTGATTACCGCTGCCGATATCAGTTCTGGGCAGAGAGCGGTTTGAATGTCAGAGATAAATACCCCCACCGCGAGTGTCTGCAGCCGTGTATTATTATTAATATTAGTATTACATCGCTACAGGTCCAAGTGCCGTAATTCTGACCACAACATCTTGGGATCCCTTAACGAATTGAGTTTTGAAAACAAAAACCCATTTTTCGCCCTTCTAATGTCCATCGTAACCTGATCACGAAGCTGTCTATACCTCACGAAGCCAATAGCACTATTCGCCTTTTTCGCACGTTTGTAGATCGCATTCTTGTGCTTGGTCATGCACCTTAGTTCTTCCGTAAGCCATGGCATAGGCTGCTTCTTGGCTCTGAATTCCACGACCGGGGCATGCCTGTCGAGCGCTGAGCGGAGTGACTGTGTCACCGCTGCTAACCGTGCCTCAAGATGCTCAGCAGTAGGGATGGCTTCCGAGTCATAGGCTACGACTGATGAAAACTCAGAGTGCAGAGTTGTAAGAAACTCATTCTGATCAAAATTAGTTATGTTCCGTTTGGTAATAAGACGAAACGAATCTGACGGCATGTGTATTGCATACCGAACCGTAAGCAAATCATGACCAGCGATGAAAGGAGCGGATGATTTACAGAAAAATGCAAGCTTATCTTCGTCATCAAGGATCACCAAATCCAGCCACGAGTCACTATGAGCGGTATGAAATGTGGCATCAGATGGCACTAGAAACATGGAGTGAGAGCTGATAAAATTTTTAAGGTAACCAGCCGAGTAATCATTGAGGAGAAGATTGCAATTAAAATCACCGGAGATAATAATGTTTTTATAGAGATGAGGCAACCAGCAAAAACTGGCTTCGAAATTATGTAGCAGCCGACCCTTTGGCCTCCTATATAATGTCGTGAACAACATGGACTCACCACGAGGCAAATCAATATGGAGCATGATGTATTCCGGCGCATTAGAAGACAGACTGGGAGAGGTATCAAGCACCTTTGCAGTCAACGACTTCCTGATATAACAAGCGACACCACCTCCGCGCTTTCCGCCACGATCATTACGTACTAAGAAAAACTCATCGAGGTTAACAAGGCTATCGTGGATGCCAGGGTGAAGCCATGTTTCCGTACAGAGATTATGTGACACGGGTTTTCCACAAAATGGATACGGACAAGGTCAATATGCCCAAGAAGAGAATTTGCATTGAAATGCACTATGGATAACTGGTTGAAGACCTGAGTTCGTTTTCGTGAGGTCTAGCGCATTAAAAACCTTTTGCACTAAGCAGCGCGGAGATTCAGTCAGCCCTTCCGGGATGCCTGCCACAACAATCTCGGCTGGACCGTTTTCGCGGAAGTTCACGTTGAGTGACTTAGCCTTAAGATTAGCAATCTCATCCGTGAGTCCCGCGTTCCTGGACTCAAGAGAAGCGACACTAGCCTCAAGAGAAGCGATCTGGTCAGTATGGGAGGTGACAACCTTAACAAGCGCAGGAATACCGCTTAGAGCCGTGCTCATCACAGCCATTGACTCGCGTAATTCATTGGCTAACTTAGCCTGCATCTCGGTCATCGATGCCCGAAGTTCAGTAGCCATTGCCTCGCGTAGTTCATTTGCGACCTGATCTCTCATCTCCGCTATGGATGCCCGCAGTTCGGCAACGACAACGTCCGTGTTAGCGCCGGACTGACGCACGAGAGCGGCGATTGATTCGAGCGATTCAACAGCGGTGTTAGGCGTATCCTCAGAAGTACAGACGCTAATCGCAGGTATAGAATTCGATGCTGAGGCGTTGCCTTCCATGATTTGAAGATCAGATTTGCAGCAGGAATTAATTGATCTCAGGGCAAAATAATGCTTAACGCAACCCGGATGAAACGTGCGTCGACAACGCGAGCAATCCGCCGAATTGTACGCTATCGCTCTATTACACTTATAGCAAACCTTCGACATACGTACTGCAATACTGAACAACACGGTATCGCCTAGCACAACAGTCACACTCACGCCTGAATAGATATTATTACAATCATAACCATGTTCATAATATAGCTGACCCGAGCCAGTGGTCAAACCAGGTAATGCAGATAACTTACATCAGTGTTGAGAGATTAAGCGACGATCGATGGTAGTGTAGCTTACAGCAGTGTTGAAAGATTAGGCGACGATCGATGATAGTATAGCAGCAGATAACAATGATCACACAGGCGACGGTCGATATAGTAGAGGGGGACAACGCAGCATCAGGGCTGTCCTTGGCAGAAACAAAGTGGTAATGATAATTAAGAATGCGCGATCCAGCCGACGACAATCGATGGTAACGCGAACAGCGTTCGATGGGTGTTGGCCGCGCATGCGCCTGCGATCCGCCAGTAGACAGAGAGAGCACGATTGATTGACCAGCGGCTCACGAAGATTCCCAAAAACTTAGGTTAGGAAATGTGTCACCGCTATTCACCGACTTTCCCAATAATCCAGTCGAATTTCAGCGAAGTTAGTGGGAAAAAATCGATGAAAGCATTTAGGAGCGTGCTTTAAGGCTGGAAGCAGAAATGCCCGTAGGCAGCAGCGCAACAGAAATCCGATTTTCAGGGAGGCGAAAGCAAGCTCAACTATCGTACTCACCGTTAGAGAGAGAGAGAGCCGGGGAGAGACTGTTGCCTGTTTATTATTATGCCAAGGGCACAAGGCCCAAATGGCAATAAAGCAAAGCTGTACATAACACGCAGTAAGGTTGATAACATATGTTTTGTGCAGCGTGTAACGCATAGAAAATGCGGAGTGTGTAATCATAGTGTGCATACCGCGCAATACTAAGTATAGAAATGTATGAACTGTATGCGCATGTATGCATAGAAAACATGCATAGAAATAAATGTATAGAAGTGTATGAAGTGTATGTGCATGTATGTACAGAAAATATTATTGATGAGAAATGTATGTATGTATGTATGAAATATTGATGTGCATGTATGTACAGAAAATATTATTGATGAGAAATTAACTAAATATACAATATAAGTTAATACTACAGGAGATGGCTCAGGTCTTCCTTTTCCGTACTTCCGGGAAATAGCTCAACTCGACGCTCGTAAAACTTCCAGGAAATTGGTCTCAAATGCATCCGTGGACTGCAGCGCTCGTATCTCCTCAGACAGCGTGGACCATATATCAATACCAACGACCAGAAATGAGCACTTCATGGTCTCAGTTCTGCACGTTGGGGCGACCGAGCTAGGCGTTGCCGATCGTGATGAACGGCGAGGGCTCACGAGAAGTTCGCGCAGCGGTACATAGAGGTACTGCGGTTTACCAGATTTCAGGGTGCGATGCACCAATAGACCCACGAAATAACGTCTGCGTTCGGAGACAGTTAGCCATCGCAGTTCCCGGCGATAAGGAGAGATATGGACATCTCTCTTCAGGTTGAACACAAACCTTATTGCACGGTTCATGACTCGTTGCAGTTTGGTGTCGATGTACTTCGGGCGCCCGTTCATTAAAACCAGCGCATAGTCGAGGTGGGGTATGACTAATGCGCTGACCAGAAGCTGCTTCACTCTTCGCGGTAGACGACTTCCTCGGAATTTCAGGTGGTGAAGGGCGCAGTTTACGCGTGTAGAAATGAGCGACACCTCGCTATTCCACCGTAGGTCGGGACATAGTGTGGCGCCGAGATATCGCAAGGAGTTGGAGAACGGTATAGTAGTTCCTCTTAATACCACCGGTGTCAATGAGCAAAGGGCTATACGTGCCAAGTTCGTGTTAGACCCAAACATTATGCACTTTGTCTTAGAGCTATTAAGTTGGAGGCCATGTTGGTCTGCCCAAGCGGCTACCGCTGCAATATCCTCGTTCAACTGATGGATAGTGTCATCGACGTGGGCTGGTGGACACTGTATGTACGCTATAAAGTCGTCAGCGAAGAGTTTGGCACTACAGTGACGAAGAGCGCTGGGGAGGGTGTTTATCTCGGCCAGAAAGCATATGGGACCCGTGGTCGACCCCTGATGTACACCCGACGTGACCGGAAGGTAAGATGGAGTGTTTCCAGGGTCAAGTATAGCCTGAGAGCGACCTGACAAGTACGAGCAAAACCATCTCAGGACGTCAACACCGGCTCCCAGCCTCCTCAGCTCCGTGAGGAACGACGTGTGGTTCATCGAGTCAAATGCTCTCCGGAAGTCAAACGCCACCATTATCGTGACACACCCATCTTCAACTCCTTTCCGTATGGTATCTGTGATCAGGACTAGTGCCGACTGGGTACCGTGGCCTTCGCGGAAACCCGATTGCATAGGATGCAGCAAAGCATTTCTCTCTAGATGATTGGTGAGTCGCCTGGCGATGATCGTGTCAAATATCTTTGCTGTGTAGCAGGGATTAGCGATAGGCCGTGTATCAGATGGTTGTAGTGGCTTGTCAATCTTCTTGAGAGGTATGATCAGCGATCTTTTCCACCGCGAAGGATAAATGCCAGTCAATAATGAGCAGTTAAAGATGCGGAGCAAAAATGGCTTCAGCGACGACAATAAAGGCGCAAGATAGGCCAAGGATAGCCCATCGGGGCTGTGTCCCTTTGATTTGCGTAGGCACTTAGCAACAGCCGCATCAACCTCTGGCATCGTAATGGGATCTGCGGCGAAGTCGATGTGTGTCTCAAGAAGAGTCTCAGTAATTGAGTCAAGCTGCTCGGCGGAGCACACGCGGTGAGCGCTCGCTACTGTCGTATAATACGCGTTTAATTCTGCGGCTGAGAATGTGTCCAACGGAGACGCCTGTCTGGGCTTTACGAAACCCTGGCGAGCGAGGAATTGCCATAGCTTGGCGGTATCAGTAAACCCTTCTACGGCTGTAGCAAGGTATGCCTCCCGCGCCGTGCGAAGGCGACACTTGGCCTCGCGCCTGGATTGCCGATAGTCAGCCAAGACGAGCAAAGACTTGGATGCTCTGTATTGCCTGTAGAGGGCATCCCTAGTTTTTAGCAGCTGCTTTAGCTCGGCGGTTATCCAAGGCGCTGCCGGTCTAGTCACTGGTCTATCTTTGCAGGGTGCGTAGGTATCGAGGACGTCGGTGACAATTCTCTCCATGCAGGAGACCAGTATGTCCGGGCTTGTCTCGTCCTCGGGAAGGGCTGCAAGTCGATCGCAGACATCCCTGTTTGCTAGCTCTGCATTGCACTTTCGAAAGTCCCTGTATTGTATGTTCTTTGGCATAAACTTAGGTGCTACGATACTGAGATTAGCACACAACGCAAGATGGCCGACGGCAAACGGTGATTCTGACTTTGTATGGTCCACAAGTTTCGCTGCATCATCAATGATTATAGCGTCAAGCCATGTTTCGGAGTGGGTGGTAAGGTGCGTAGCCCCGTGTGGCACCAAATACAAAGAGTTTTCAGTAATGAACCTATGCAGGAAGTTCGCGTGAGGTTTGCCTATAAATAAGTCGGTGTTGAAGTCTCCAAAGTAAATGACGTTAGCGTAATTAACACTTAGCAGGTCTATCTGCGTGAAAAATTCCACTGGAGCAGGATTATTAGGCCGCCGATAAACAACTGCCACATGGACTTTTACTCCAGAACTGGTGGAAATCTCAAGACATAGGTACTCAACATCGTCAATGTCGGTTCCTTCCGAGCAGTGTAAATATTTGGCCTTAACATCTTCGCGGACATATATGGCCACTCCACCTCCCAGGGCGTAGTGAGATCCACCCGGACGGAATATAGATCGGTCCTTTCTAAACAAGGAATAACCAGGAATACTCGCAGTTGTTGAGCAGACTTCAGGGGTGAGCCAGGTCTCGCTGACCGCCAGGATGTGAAGGTTATCACGGCTGGTGAGATGCGTAGCAGCTTCAAGGTGACTCCGAATGGAATTGGCATTAATGTATGCTGTTCTAAGGATCTCTTCACCGCTCTTAGGCGGTGAAGTGGTTGGCCGTCAGATAAGGCGCGCAACGTCAGCTTCACAGAATATCACGACCGGTTTATCGTCGTCATTAGCTTTGGCTCGGATGACACCTGATCTGACCCACGCTTTCCCTCGTTGCAGATCGCTTATTTTCTTGCGTGTTAGCTTAAGAAGCTTCGACGTAGTGGAGTGCAAAAACTCATTGACATTGAGGTCGTTGTCATGGAAGCCATCCGGGATGGTGGTGAAGTCGGACAGCCTCAGCCTTCTGGCCACAGGTTTGGCGTCAACCACGGCATCGCGAACTTGCGTTGAGGACATATGAACAAGCAATGACTGCCGAGCAACCGATGACGTGGATGGTTGTGACCCAACCGCTCTGGCAGCAGGCCTAGTGAAAACACGTACCTTAATGACATGCGTGACCAAGTGTGGAACTTTCAGCCTCCCAAATAGGCTGCCGATCAACTGCTGATGTTCGTCGCTGCTGACTTCAGGTATACCAGTTACAATTAGATCGGCATTAGGAGCAATAGCCGTAGAAGACGGCAACGCGGAGGAAGCCCTCAGCACGCCTACGGCCGTATTGAGATCAGCAATATTTGCCTGAAGATTGGCTATTTCTTCAGAATGCCCAGAGACGGTGGTGTTCATGGCTGCTAGACCCTTCGACAGGGTATCTACTGTATTTTGTAGTGCATCCTGCTTCGAGAGAACCTGGGTTACTAGCGCATTCGTCTGAGCGACCTGTGCCATTAGCGCGCTAAATTTGTCCTCCGTAGACGCGATCCAGCTCATAGCGTCCTGCGGTTGAGTACTTGACAGATCTGCCGAAGTCGCCTGTGGCTGCGACGGTGTGCCAAGAGTAGCGAAGTTGAATCGTTGCATGACTGAGTTGCACGTAGGAGGCGCAGAGTGCGACGGGTCAACGGTAGATAAGTTGTCTCCAACGTCGCGAAGCTTAAATTGTTGGCGGCAGCACTGTGACGCAGTCGTAGAAGTCGCACGAAGGCGAGCACAGCTCGGGTGGTATACCCTGCTACAACCCGGGCAAGTGACGCTAGTCTTGGCTACTGATTTTAGGCACTTGTTACAGTATAGGGTCGCGACCGACATATGTTAATATAAATATAAATAACGATTGCCAGACACAGAAATAAATAAGTAATGTATATACATAAAAATAAATAAATAACTAAGAAAGGTAAAATAAGATCGCAAAATAAATCTTGAAATAAAGAAAAGAAGAAATAAATAAATAAATAATAAAATAGCAGTGAAGTAGTTATGTAATAACCACGATAAATCAAAATAGCCACACAGTTAACCTAAGAAACAGATGACATCGCGCCGCAATCTGTCCGAAATGAGTAAAAGTAAATAGATCAAAAAAATGAAAATAAGTAAAGTCGGAAGTAAATAAAATATATAAATTTAAATGACTGCAGTAAGTAAAATAGAATAAAATGAAGTCATTAAGTAAAATAAATAAGGTAGAATAGACGCATAAATAAATAGAGCAAGTAAAATAAAGACTAAGTAAACAAGTAAAAATGAGTATGAGTGAGTAAAAGTAATACATCAAAATAAAATAAAAATAAATAAAGTTGGAAAAATAAAATAGATAAAATTAAATAGCTGGAAATATAACTTGAGTAAATAAAATTGTTCGAGCGAGGATCTGGTGAGCGGATAAAGAGAAGAAAAAATAACTCACACAATAAACCACCCACACACTTTCGCAACACTGTCGTTCGTTTATTGGTGATCGTACAGATCAGGTCAATTATACGGTAATCGCGCAGGTCTACCTTAACAAAACAATGCGTACACTTATTCACAAGAAAAAAACGCTGGTCAAAACAGTTACTGAGAGCTGGTCTCGCACACTAGAGTATGCTGAACAATGCGAAGGGCTAACAAAGCGAAAGTCTGAACTGACTGAGATTTTCGTCGAAGGTCAAATATTAACAATCTTCGCTTATACAAACTGAGGAGACGCACGAGTGCTAATGCAGTTGTAACGGTACTGCCGAGATGCCGGTTCCGGCGAGCCACGAGACCACACACCACGTGGTCTCGAGCGGGGTTAGCGGCGCTGGCGTCGCTCGAGGGTCGTTCGGCTGAACGTCGCAGAGATTCGCGCGCGGGAATATTCGAAGCGTCGTCCTCGCCAAAACATCCTCCCCACCGTCAGACGGCAGTTCTGACACCTAGAGGTCCCGCGACGGGCATCGTGATGGATTCCTCCCTGTCTGAGTGGACGGGAAGAGGGATTAGCTTCACCAGGGGCCTGGTGAGAGTGGTGGCGGCGGTCTTGATGGTGGCGACGCGGGCGAGCCCATCCTGCCCAGGGTGAAGAGCCGTCACACGGGCCAGCGGCCACTTGGTGGGAGGGGTCCGTTCGTCACCGAGCAGGACAATAGAGCCTACCTGCACGTCGTGAGACGGTCGCTGCCACTTCGAGACGGCCTGGAGCTGCTGAAAGTAGCCAGTGGACTACCGAGTCCAAAATGCCTGGAGCTTCTGCTGCAAAAGTTGCCAGCGAGCAGAGCGCGAGAGCGACTGTTGTTCCAGTGAAGGTTCCGGGATGGCCGTAAGGGGTCCGCCAACGAGGTAGTGTCCGGGCGTGAGCACGCCAAGGTCGTCTGGATCGTCGGAGAGGGGCTCAAGCGGTCGCGAATTGAGAACGGCTTCGACCTGGGTGAGCAACGTGGAGAGCTCCTCATAAATGAGAAGGTCTGTGCTGATGGTCCGGGAGAGATGGTGCTTCACCGAGCGGACCGCAGCTTCCCATTTTCCTCCAAAATGGGGAGCGCCAGGCGGGTTGAATGACCATCGAGTCCCCTCGTCGAGCAGTACTTTTGCGAGTTGGTGAGATTCCTTGGAGGCGGCTGAGAATAGTGCTCGCAAGAGTCGGTCCGCTCCTTGGAAGGCCGTGCCACAATCAGAGTACAAGTGGCGACAGATCCCGCGACGAGATACGAATCGTCGGTAGGCGCCCAGGAACCCATCGGCAGTATAATCGGAGACTACCTCAAGATGGACCGCGGAGGTCACCATGCAGACAAAAATGGAGAGCCAGCCCTTGACGGACCGGTATCCACGTCCCTTCCATGAGCGCAATGCCACAGGTCCCGCATAGTCCACTCCCGTGTGAAGAAACGGCCGGGAAGGGGTGAGCCGGGCAGAGGGTAGTTGACCCATGAGTCGCTGAGCCCGGACAGCACGGTGGCGAGCGCAGATCACACATCGCAGGACAAAGGAACGAACTGGAGCTCGTCCGCCAAGCACCCAGTATTCCTGACGAAGTTGAGCAAGGGTGAGCTGGTTTCCTCCGTGCAGTGTCCGCAGGTGAGCTTCACGAATAACAAGCTGCGTGAGAGCCGACGTGCGAGGAAGAATCACCGGGTGCTTCTGCTCGAAACTGATTGGAGCGCGTGAGAGGCGTCCTCCAACGCGGAGAGCTCCCTGCCGGTCGATGAACGGTGTAAGACGGGCAAGAGGGTGTCCGGGGCGGACGGAGCCACCGCGCGAGAGAAGGGCTAGCTCCGGTGCGAAGTGAGCCGCCTGGATGGTCTTGATCCAGAAGAGTTGAGCCACTGCCAAGTCCCCAGGGGACAATCGGGAGATGGGCGCCGCGCCAGGTATGCGGCGGAATCTTGCCACAGCGAGCTGACACATCGCCGTGACGCGAAGCAGACGGCGAAGTGAAGAGAAGCGGTTGACGAGGTCCCATACGTCAGGGATCTTGGCACGCACGATGAGCACAGAGCCTGGCTTTTCCTCGAGATGGGCAGATGGTGCTGGAGGGACAGCAAGAGCTGGCCACTGGGACGGGCATTGCTGCAACCAGGGCGGCCCATGCCACCAAAGAGGATGACGCGCGAGCTGAGGCACTGAAATACCGCGGGAGGCGCAGTCTGCAGGATTGTCGGTCCCCGGGACGAGCCGCCATGTAGCCGGGAGTTCTTGGATCAGCTGAACCCGGTTGCGGACGTACTCCTTCCAACGGGCTGGTGGTGAGCTGATCCAGGCGAGCGTCACGGCCGAGTCGGTCCACAGGAACGTGGGCGCGTTGACGAGCTGGAACTGCCGATGAACGTACCGTACGAGCCTGACAAGGAGAACCGCTGCGGACAATTCTAAACGCGGTATCGTTAGCCGTTTGAGAGGCGCCACACGGGTCTTCGAGCACGCAAGCGAGATGAGCGGCGTGGAACCAGTCGTGGTGACTCTGAAGAAGACCACCGCGGCCATGGCGACCTGGGAAGCATCCGCGAACCCATGGACTTCAATCACGGAGGTCGAGAGCAGGCCGAGCCACCAAGGAATCTTGATGGAGGCGAGTTCACGCAGTTCGAAACGGAACTGAGTTCACCGATGAGAGACGGTCGAGGAGAGCTCTTCATCCCATCCGAGCTTGTCGAGCCACAAGTCCTGTAGTAACACCTTTCCACGAATTATCACAGGTGAGAGAAAGCCGAGAGGGTCGTAGATTTGAGCCAGCTCTGACAAGATAATCCGCTTGGGGATGTTAGGGCGAAAAGTGGACTGTAGGGAGAAAGAGAAGGAATCGGGCTCAGGATGCCAGGACAGGCCGAGGATCTTAGTCCCCGCAACGTCCAGAGTGCGCACAACATCGGTAGAGGACGGGATCCGAAGAGAATCAAGGAATGGTCCATGGTTGGTGTGCCACTTGGAGAGAGGGAACCCGCCGGCTGTACATATTCCCCGGACCTGGAGTCCGACTTCGACGAGCTGGTCTGCCGTGTCGGCATCTCCACAGATGTCGACGACATAACGACCGTGCCGCATGGGGGAGACTGCCAACGGGAAGCGCCGGCCTTCATCCTCAATGAGCTGCGACAAGGTTCGACCCGCGAGGAAAGGAGCTGGTCTCATGCCATACGTAACGGTGGTCAGCTGGTATGTAGAGGGAGAGTCGTCCCGGTCACTCCAAAGGATTTGTTGGAACTGCCGATCTTCCTCGTGGACCTGAATCTGGCGGAACATCTTGGTGATGTCCGCCATGAACACGAATCGATGTCGCCGAACCCAGAGCAGAACGTCAGAGATGTCAGCCTGAAGTTTAGCGCCCGTGTGGAGTAGGTCATTGATGGATACGCCTGAGCTGGTCGCTGCCGAGCCGTTGAACACGACTCGCAGTTTGGTAGTCTCACTCGACGCCTTGAGCACCCCGTGATGCGGGAGGAAGTACGGAAGAGCTGAACCCCGCCACAGCTCTGACTGCCCGACCCCAGAGACCCTCGACCCTCCTGGAGACAAGTCTCCATGTGCCAAGGTCATCTCCGAGGCCCGACAGGTACGAGCAGGGCACGGGACAATGCTCTTCATGTGTCCAAGTCGCTCGTACTCCTCCAGGAACTCTGAGTAGAGGTGTTGCAACGGCGGATTCCGCTGGAGCCGGGCACGAAGGCGAGTTAAGCAGGCGAACGCGGCACGTTGAGAATCACCGAGAGCGGCTGGAGACGAGGAGAATGGGAGTCGTACAATGTAACGCCCAGAGCTGTCTCGGCGGTGGGTCGTCGTGAAATGCTGCTCGCAGGCGAGCTCATCAGGAGTGAGAAGAGCCGATGGTGAGCTGGGCACTTCCTCCTGAATCCAGAATTGGCTGAGGATTGTTCGGTGCTGGTCGTCGGATACTCTGACATGCAAGGCAAGTGCATCAGTCTGAGGCGAATGTCCTGTGGGTCCGAAGACGAGCTATCCTAATTGAGTTCGCTGCGCAACTGGAAGAGATGGTCCAACTTGAATCACTTCCGGGAGCAGGACTTAGCCGAAGGCGTCAGCTCCAACCAGGACATCCACTGGAGCTGGAGTACGGAACGCTGGGTCAGCCAGTGTGAGATGATCTAAGTGTGGCCAATCCAGGCCCTCGGCGGAGAAGGTAGGCAGAGCCGCCATGAGCCGATCAACAACGTGAGCCGTCATCTCGAACTGGAAGGTCGAGTGAGCTGACCGTATGGTGAGCTGTACAAAGCCACGAGTCGTCCCAAAGGCGGAGTCGCCGACGCCGGAGAGCCGGACAGCAGAGGGCCGTTTAGGTAGGTGAAGCTGCCTTACCAGTGCCGAAGATACGAGAGAGATCTCCGATCCTGGGTCCATGATGAGCCTTACCTGATGAGTGTGAGAAGAGTTAAGCACGAGAACGGCAACGCAGGTCGCGAGCAGGACTCCGTGGTGGGGAAGCGTCACAGCTTCCTGACTTCATAGTGGAGCAGCGTGGTCAGAGCCGGAGCGAGCAGGACTAGCTTCGCGAGCGACAGGGACGTCAGCGTCCTTCGATGGTTCGGGCGTTGCGACACGAAGCTGCTCCTCGGGGACCGGGATGACTGTCCCGGGTGGTCGAGCGTCCCTCATCGCTGCATGAAGGAGCGTATGGTGTCGCTTGTGGCATGCCTGGCACGTACGAGTTGTCTGGCATACACGGATACTGTGCTTGCCCAAACAATTGAAGCACAGATACAGTTGGTCAACGGCAGCCTTCCGAGCAGCAATGGACAACTTCCCGAAAGCGATGCAGGAGGATATGTAGTGTTCCCCACTACAGTATGAACACGGGTATCGGTTCGCCACTGGCCAGGCTTTCTCTCGAGGTGACGGAGCGACGGCCGCAGACGTGAGGTTGACCTTGGCCGTGGAGCGGGTCGGTGAACGCCGACGAGGAGCGGGCCCAGACGCAGAACTCGTGGAAGCCGTGAAGGCTAGGCTCTCCAAGGCGCGCGCACGTCCGTATAGGAATTCCTGAAGCTGAGCAAGCGTGGGGAACTCTGCCGAGTCGCCGAGCTTGTTTTCCCATGCCTCCCGAAACTTGGGAGTCAGGCGTCGAACCAGCATGTGCACCAACATGGGGTCCCAGGAGTTAGTATCGACGTTAAGTGCGTCCAATGCGCCCAAGGATTCCGTAACGGTCGACATGAGACGGTGCAACTCATCGGCGGTCGGCGCCGCCATTGGAGCTGAGCAAAAGAGCTGGTCGAGGTGAGCCGTAATAAGAAGACGAGTATTTTCGTACCGACGAACAACCATAGCCCAAGCCGTCTTGAAGGAGTCCTCCGCGACGGGCACGTTCGAGACGAGTCGGGCAGCTGCTCCGGTGAGGCTAGTCCAGAGGTAGTGCATCTTTTCGACAGTTGCCACCTCAGGGTTGTCGATGATGAGCGAGGTGAACAAATCTCGGAATGTCGACCAAGCGTCGAAAGAGCCGTCAAACGCTGGGAGGTTAATCTCAGGAAGAGCTCGTCGAGAAGCCCTGCTGGGGGGGGGGGGCTGCTGAGCTCGAATGACGTCGAGTACTCGATAAGGCGGCGTCACCTCCGGCAGCGTCGATCACCGTCATCATCTTGTCCCAAGCTGAGACAAAGTTTGCCAGGGTAACGTTGAACACCTTCTCGGTGATGTACGAGCTTGAGGAGAAGTTCTCATGCTTCCCCCCTGCCGCCATAATCTTCTCGTGAGTTGACTCGAACTTCTCCCAATAAGACTCGAGCATGCGGAGCCGGGCGTCAAGAGCCGAACAACTAGGTTGAGACGATGGCTTGAGGTCCTTGACAAACTGCCAGTTGTCTCGAATGAACTCGGCGCGAGATTCTTGCAGCGAGAGCGTTACCTCCAGCTGACTCATGGTGTATGACTCGCGACACTCACCGAGCTGTCAAACAATCCCCCACTACGACGGACAAGATGGCGCGCACTGAGAGTCACGCTCCACGTCGCGGTAACTGCACGGCTAACAGAGCTGAACTCTCTCTCCCCACCGTGAGCAGTAGCGCGACCGGGAGAGGTGGCAAATTCAAGATGGCGGAACTGCAGAGAGAGAGCATGTCCTCGTCGGTCCGCGCCGCGAGTCGCTCCCCACCACGCGGATGCGTGAGAGAGAGAGGAAGAGCCGGTCAAGATGGCGAGAGCGGTTGAGCGTCGAGCGCGTCTCGCGGAACGTACGAGACGGTGTCGCACTCCCCACTACTCGCACAAAATGGCGCGTACTGACGAGCGGCAAGCACGACGCGTACGCGCACTGTAAGCAACGGCTAGCCCGAGAGCACTCGCGTTCAACCGTTAGACGGTTAACCGTCGACTCGCACTACACAGTTACTTTCCTTTATCCGCGATCCGGCTCGAAGGACCAAAAATGTTCGAGCGAGGATCTGGTGAGCGGATAAAGAGAAGAAAAAATAACTCACACAATAAACCACCCACACACTTTCGCAACACTGTCGTTCGTTTATTGGTGATCGTACAGATCAGGTCAATTATACGGTAATCGCGCAGGTCTACCTTAACAAAACAATGCGTACACTTATTCACAAGAAAAAAACGCTGGTCAAAACAGTTACTGAGAGCTGGTCTCGCACACTAGAGTATGCTGAACAATGCGAAGGGCTAACAAAGCGAAAGTCTGAGCTGACTGAGATTTTCGTCGAAGGTCAAATATTAACAATCTTCGCTTATACAAATTGAGGAGACGCACGAGTGCTAACGCAGTTGTAACGGTACTGCCGAGATGCCGGTTCCGGCGAGCCACGAGACCACACACCACGTGGTCTCGAGCGGGGTTAGCGGGGCTGGCGTCGCTCGAGGGTCGTTCGGCTGAACGTCGCAGAGCTTCGCGCGCGGGAATATTCGAGGCGTCGTCCTTGCCGAAACAAAAATAGTATAAATAAATAAAGTCATTAAATAAAATAAATTAAATAAATAGAAGAGGTAAACTAAGTGAATACGGTTCAGCATAAATCAGAGATAAATAAATTTGCAGCCGGATAATAACAGATACGATGTAGAGATTAAACTACAGTAGAACAGCGTACAAGAACAACGAGATAAAATTATGAAGGAGCTCGAAACAAATAAATATAAATACTTAAGCTTTTAACAAGGATAACTAGCATGAAAATAAATAACAATATCGATCAGTGACTAGACAAATAAATAAGAATGTAAATAAGATAAGTACAATCTCGATTATTAACGAAGGGGTAAAGTAACACGTGCAAAGTTCGTTACGCTTGACGGCCTGGTGCCAAGCTAACAGGATCTAGCAATAACGTTGGTAGCTATAATTATCGACACCGGCAAAAGTCAACAGATTAATCTGCGCGAGAGTTCCACAGTGCGTAACTTCAGGCCGTTGCCTCGTGCGAATATCGAGCAACAGCTGATTATCTTTGGAAAAGTCACGATAACATGGCGATGACACTGGCACTTTTATCAACGATTTAAGGATGTTGAGAATTCCAGTTTGACTGAACGTGCGTTGGGTTTTGCGAAAGATTTTGCACTATTAATAAGGACCACCACACACAGAACTGTTAATCGGAGTTTTTTATGAGACCTGCACCCTCGGCACTTCACCCTTCGTTAATATGTACGGACGCGACTTTTGACACACTTTCACACAGAGAGAGAGAGAGAGAGAGAGAGAGAGAGAGAGAGAGAGAGAGAGAGAGAGAGAGAGAGAGAGAGAGAGAGAGAGAGAGAGAGAGAGAGAGAGAGAGAGAGAGAGAGATGTTTATTCCGTACTCTGGATACGAAATCCCTAAGAGTACCGTGCGATACAAATCAGATGACAATTATATACAAAGGGTCTTCACTCCCATGTAACCTCATACTCATTCGCATATTAATTAAAGTAGCAAATATGTAGTAAACATAGAATAGTAGTAGTAGTGGTCTAGTAAAATAGAATAGCATAGAATAAAGAGTAAAGTGATGCAGGATAAAATTAATAGAGCAGATAGATGTCGTAATTCACGCCTGATCCATCTTCGCCAATAGCTGAGCATACAGCGCCGCCTTGAACGTTGTCAGCGAGGCACACCGCCGAACGTCGTCTGGCAGTGCATTCCACGTCTTGCTGGCCACCACAACGAAGGAACGCATGAAATACTCCGTCCGTCCGGTGGGTACCACAAAGTCACCGACTCTATGTCGATGCCGAAGGTGACGCCCTGCTCCTTCATCGCGCTGTACTAACCGCTGTAGCAGGTATTGTGGCTGCCCATTCGCCTTCAGCGCATAAAGGAAGGATGCCAGAAGATATACCCGCCGATCTGCCACTTTCAGCCATCCCATCTCCTGGTAATGCGGTGTAATGTGCTCGTATCTACGCGCGCCAGTGACGAAACGCACGCAATTGTTTAGCGCTATCTGGAGCACCTTGTCCAGCTCGGCCGTAAGCCCTGTTAGTAACAGGCAGCCGTAGTCTAGATGTGGCAACACCAAAGACACGGCCAATGTTCGTCGGATCGCGACCGGCAAACTGCCACGGCACGACCGTAGCTGGTAGACCACCCGGTTCATCTTCCCGGCGACCCTTGAGATCTGCTCGCGCCAAGAAAGGGTGTTGTCCATGAATATTCCTAGACACACAACCGACGAGGAGAATGGCACGGCTTCCGATTCGACTGAGATCGCAGGGAGCTGCATCGACGCCAATAAATTGATATAAAAGGCCGAGCCTAATACAATCGCTCTGGTCTTAGATGCATTAAGTCGTAAACCACATGACGTCGACCACTCGCAGACCGCTCCAATATCCCGATTCACCCGCGCGATTCCATCCGCCATATCACCGGTTCTACAGTGTAGGTATATTTGTAGGTCGTCGGCATAAAAACTGTAGCGGCATTCCTTCAGCCTTTCGCCTAGTCCCCGCACAAATATGGTGAACAAGAGGGGTCCTAGGACAGATCCTTGAGGCACCCCGGCCTGCACCATCCCCCACGACGATCTGCACCCCTGACTGCCACAGACGGCTTGCTGACGGTTGCCCAAGTAGTCGGCAAACTAAGCGTTTACACTTGGGGAAAAGTTTAGCGACTGCAGCTGCTGTAGCAGCGCATTGTGCGGGACGCTATCGAAGGCCTTCGAGAAGTTAAACAAGACCAGCACCGTGACCATGTAATTGTCCACTGCTTCCCGCGCATCCTCAACCACGCGCAGCAGCGCAGTCTGGGTGCTGTGATGTCGCCTGAATGCCGATTGATACGGGTCTCGAAAACCCTTCTCATCCAGATAGCTTCCCACCTGGTCCGATACAATGCGCTCCAACATTTTCGAAAAGCAGCACAATAACGCAATCGGCCGATAGTCTCCAGCAGTTGCCGGCACTTTCACCTTAGGTATTGGCCGCACTAGCGCACGCTTCCAGCTCAAAGGGAAAACCGAATGTATGAGCAGGTGATTGAGAAGATGCAGCACCGGCTCACCAATCACCGGCCACGCCATTCGTACCATTGTCACCGATATTCCATCCGTGCCTAAGGCCTCAGTGGAGATCCGCGACAGCGCTTTACACAGCACCACAGGGGTGATGTGCGCAAAATAAAACGCTCGGTCGTCGGACGGCCGTTCTTCGAGCCGAGTATGACTCACGTCGTCATTGCGGCGACTGGCTGACAAGAAATGGCGGTTTAGTTTTTCAGGCGACACAGCCAACTCCAACGCGGAGCGGCGAGTAGGCAAAATACCCAGCTTGCGGATCGTTCGCCACATACACGCCGGAGTTCTCGTCACTGATAGGCACACAAGATAATATTTGTCCCTCGCCATCACTATCTCCCTCTGCACCTCATTCCTCATACGTTGAAAACGAGCCCACAGATGCGGCGGCTTATTTGCACGCTTCCCAATTGCCCGACGAAGCCGATCTCTTCTTCGCATCCGTTCCCGCAGCTCGTGCGTCAGCCACGGTGCAGGTTGCCTGCGAGCGTGCACCTCCCTCACTGGCGCATGCACGTCAAAGGCTGCGACCACAGCATCCGTAAGCATCCTCACTTTCGCATCTCCAGAAACTTCACCATAAAATGAGCCCCAATCATACGCAGCCAGATCACGCAGGAGACAATTTTCATCGACAGCATTGTAGTTGCGACACACAATTTTCGTCGGACCTCGCCGGGGCACCTTCACGTCGTATGTTATGAAGATCAGATCATGGTTGGAGAGAAAAGGCATCGCATATTGGCCATACTGCAGCACTTTCGACCGATCTCTCACTATGCATTGGTCAATATGCCTACTCGACGTTGCAGTGTGGTGCGTTGGCCCGTACGGCACCAGATATAGCCCATTACCCGTTATATAGTTGACGAGTCTCGTCGATTCGTACAACACTGTCGTAGGATCGATGTTGAAATCCCCCATAATCAGCGCATGCGAGTGATTCGGCAGGAGATCGGTAAACGCATCCTCAAATCGCGACATATACCCAGCGTGCGGCGGCCGATAGACAACTGCCAATAACACCGTAACTCCTGATGGTATCCCAACGCTAATGATTAAAAATTCCGGATCACGATACGCGTTACTCGAGGAAGCAGCAACAACCGTCGCGTGCATGCTCTTATGCACGTAAACACCCACGCCTCCACCTCGCTGTAAGTCCATATGACCCCGCCCTCGCTCGACCTCTACCCTCCTGTCGTGCCGTAGAAGACAGTAGTCCGGCAATTCGACTGAGCTATCCGATACATCCGGCCTAAGCCACGTCTCACTCATACATATGAGATGATATTCGCATCTCGAGAATTTTATTTTGAATTCCGCGAAATGCTTCACAAGCGATTGGCAATTCACATGGCACACCTGCAGATAGTCCGAGAGTTGCGTGCGACTATCCATAGTTTATCAGGCGCGCTTTCTCGGTGATCCTCCTCCGAAGAATCGAGCAGTTCTCGCTATCCGTGGCCTGATGATCTTTTCCTCGTACCCCCAAGGTAGCGCAATTTGCACATGTTGGCGGGCTCTCCGTGGCCGTGCAATCTCGCTGATGGTGCGCCCCCGCACAATGTCCACAGCGCACCTCACGCCGACACTCACGAGCAATGTGGCCAAAATTCATGCAATTGAAGCATTGAAGGACCCGAATATGGTCCACAATCTCGCAGGAATTCCAGCCGAGAGATACCTCGGACAGGCTCAGAAGGTGCTTCCGAACTTCCGCTGTCGTCTCAATCACACAGCGTGTAGTAAAGCGGCGCCCGTGCGCTGGATACACGTAAATAACCTTAATGGCATCCTTCTCCTGCTCTGGCAGATTCAGCGCGGTGAGATTTTCAACGATGGTATCGCGCGCCATCGCCGCAGGTACGCCATGGAGGAGAAGACGCGGGTTCAGCCGCACGTCATCCCTCACCTGCAGACCCGCGTCCTTTAGACTTCTCAAGTCTTTAAGACCGCCCAGGTTTCCACTAACCTGCACACGGACCCCATTATTGCGCATACGGGAGACGTGCGAGATCTTAAGACCCAGTGCAACCGGGTTAACCGCTCCGTAAAGGACCTCTTTCGTTGCATTCGCCGTTGGAAATCGCTCAGCCTCGGATTCTCTCGGCTCAATGATCACCCGCCTGTTCACGGCCTTAGGAACTGCGACGGTCGGTCCGCGTGGAAACGTTATAAGCGTCTCGCGTTTCCCCGAAACAGCACCCGCGTAGTTGCGCTCTGCTCCGTCTGTCGCCTCTGTCCGCGCCACGTCCGCTTGCATTCCCACTCGCACCAATTTGTCCATACGTTCCGTCGTCTCCAATCGAGCGACCAGCTGCAGATACGCTGACGCCACCCGATGAAAAGAGTCGTGATATTCCATCAACGCTCTCTCAACGCTTATCCGCTTCGCAGCAGTCTCTTTATTAGAGAGGAGAACCGCAGAAATTGCTAACTTTGCTTCAGTGAGACCACCCATAATGCCCGACATATCCTCACGAGAAATAGGAAAGCTGCACGCCCGTTGTACTGGCGGTACAGATGACCGTGACCGAGAGACAGGCGACGCCGTTCCCGCCACCGAGTCCTCGTAGTCACTGGACGATTCGCGGTCCATTTCTGCATCAGCCACTAGGCCCTTGCCCACTGAATTTGGCATATTGACGGCGACAAGTGGCAACACCCTATAGATGCGCCTACTTGTCGCGACGTCCCTTTAAAATTTCGCGATCCCCTCAACTTTCGCTGCTACGTATCTATATGCACACCACTTTATAGTCTCAGTGTCTCTTTAAATTATATTATATTATGTTATAGCGGGCCGCTCCCCTTGAGCTCAAATATGTATGCACACGCTTCTATATGCGTATATATCCACGCCTTATTGTCACAATGTCTCTCAGTATAGATCAGCGTATAGACAACGTTCCTGCGAATAAACTTAATTTGAAATTTGATTTTGAATTATCGCTGACCACAGGCCGAGGAATAACAGTTCGATGAGAATAACAGTTCGACGAGAAGCTCGTATGCCTCTGTACGTGCGTATCTCGGGCACTCAGCACGACACTCGTTTTTCTCTCACCGTCTCGCTTCGTTTCCTCACACATACATCACGACGTAGTACTCACATATACGTATATATATATATATATATACATATGTAGTGCGTCGGTATGTTTACAATATGTCTGTTTACAATACGTATGCCCGACACCGATACTGTCTCAGCTGATCTCACCGCCAGCCGTAAATTTGCGAGTACTTTACGCGCCAATAGCGAATTCACGAAGAAATGCAAATGTGAATGCTTGTACTTTGTGAATGCACGTATAACAAATCAAGCAGACAGCCTCAAACAACGCGCACGCATACGGCGCACAGAACACTTACGATGCACTGCGTAATAACGTTAGTTATTCCGTTAACAGTTATTTCGTGAAGAGCTTCTCGTTGACCAACCTGTCACCTCGACTACTACTCGACTACTCGACTACTAGAGAGAGAGAGAGAGAGAGAGACGGAGAGAGAGAGAGACGGAGAGAGAGACGGAGAGAGAGACGGAGAGGGAGAGAGAGAGAGAGAGAGAGAGAGAGAGAGAGAGAGAGAGAGACGGAGAGAGATTGATTGATGGTCTTTATTAGCCTTCTCGGCTATTTTTTATACATTGATAGTTTTACAAACTAGGAACCGTTGTTACAATAAATTCTTTTACACTACGCTTCAACGTTACAAGCATATAGCATTGTTTTATCGCAGTTGGTATAACATTGTACATTTTTACTCCTTCATAAAATAAACTTTTTTGAGCGTTTGTTGTTTTTCTAAATTTAATTATAATATTATCAGCTTGCCTCGTTGGGCCTCCTCCTACTACTAGTTTATTGCTTAGTTGCGGTGGCAACATTCCCTTTATAATTTTAAAAATAAAAATACATACGTTATAATATAATCTTTGTCTTACAGACATAAATTGCAACGCCTCTAACATTCTTTCTACCTTCGTGTATCTGTCGCATTGCAATATGACCCTCATCGCACGGTTTTGCATTATCTGCAGTTTTGTCAGCTGTGTCTCACCCATACCTGTTAGTAGCGTTGCACAATATTCGAAATGAGGTGCTATGATTGATTTATAAACCGTGCACCTCGTATAACCCGATATATCATTCCCTATTCTATTTAAAAAACTTATTTTTTTCCCTATTTTCTTCAGCATATACTCACAGTGGTCTTCGAGTCGGAGTTTACTATCGATGATTATTCCCAGATATTTTATTTTTTCAACGCGTTCTATATCTGTGCCATCTAGATCTTTTAGTATTGTAACTTTCTTTAGTTCTTTTCGTACACTTCTCATCATCATATATTTTGTTTTCGTCGCATTCATTTTCAATTTATTTATATTCATCCAATTTTCAACTATAGGCAACACTTTATTCAGTTTCGTTTCCACTTCCGCACTCCCACACCCTTTTACATATATAATTGTATCATCTGCGAACATTTTAATACTACATTCCTCTGGACAAATTTGGACTATATCATTTATATATGATGTAAAGAGTAGAGGTCCCAGCACAGATCCCTGTGGGACACCATACTGTGTTGTCATACACTTCGACCATTGATTATTGAATTTAACTTTCTGCGTTCTATTATTTAGGTACGATTTTAATAATTCAAGCACTTTTCCTTTCATACCACACTGATATAATTTTTCTATTAATCTTTCCCTATCAACAGTCTCAAATGCTCGTTTCAAATCTAGAAATATTACACCTATTACTGCTCCTTCGCTTATTAACATTTTCCATTCATCAATAACCGTTTGAATTGCCGTCTCACAAGAATGGTTTTTCCTAAACCCCGATTGGTGCTCTGTAATTATATTATTGCATTCTAAGTATTTTTCTATTTGTTTTTTTACTAATAATTCGAATACTTTCTCGTAGATTGGCAATATGTTTATCGGCCTATATTCACTAGCTTTCTTGGATTTTGCTATTTTTGGAATAGGTATTATTGTGGATATTTTCCACCTCTCCGGACATATTCCTTTACTTAACGAATCATTAATTACACTTACAAGTTCTCCCTTTATAACTTGAACACTTGCTTTAAGTAAGTCGCTACTTATTCCTTCATCTGTTCCTTTTTTATGTGGCAAGTTCAGAATAATTCGTTCAACTTTACGCACATTTATCATTTAGGAATTTTCTATACTCCCCTTACTCTCTATGACATAAATAGTTTTCCTGCTATTGCTATCCCCCCTTATGGACTTTATTATATCATTTATGCTCTTTATGTAGTATAAATTAAATTTATCTGCTAATCGATCGTTTTGTGTGTTATCAAGTATTTCAAAATCTACGTTATGTATTTCGCTTGTTCCCATATTTCTCCTCTGATCACTTCTTTTAAGGTTTTCCACATCATTTTTGAGTCATTTCTATTCTTGTCTATAATCATTTCATAATATTCTTTCTTCCTTTTCCTTATTATTTTAACAGCCATATTTCTTTCGATTTCAAATTGTAGCCAGTCTTGTTGTGCATTCGTATACATTGCTGTAGTGTATGCGTCATCTCTTTTTTTGGTAGCTATTCTTACATCCTCCGAATACCATTTTTTCCCGTCCCATCGCTTTGGGATTTTTAATTTTTTCTTGGGTGCGACCGTATCTAGTGCATTAACCATACTCTCAACAAATTTCTCGGCTCTTGCATTTACTTCCAGATCATCTCGTCTTTCAAGTGTTGCTTCTACTGTCTCCAGGAACTCCCCAATGTGAAATTTACTATAGTCTCTACTGATAAACTCTCTATATTTTTCTTCTTTTTGAACTTTATTCAGATCAATGCTTATACACGAATGATCTGTTATCTTTGGTGTATCGTGGACCTCGCATCCTATATTAATATTGGCAAACACAACATCTATTAATGTTTCGCTATCTTTTGTAATTCTCGTTGGTTTATCAATATATTGCTTCATACCCAAACATGACATTTCTGTTTGTATTTTTTTCGCATAACACGTGCCCACCATTAGGTTTATATTGACATCCCCTATCATTATACATTGGTTTTTCATTACCAGTAAGTCCACTGTATTCTCCAGAAAACGTATAAAATCACCGTCTGACACACTCGGCGAGTGGTACACTACAGCGATCACTCCTTTATACATGGTGCTCTTTACCTCTACCGCATTACACCAACAGTTGGATATTATTTTATCTTTTACTATTATCTCATATTTTATATCGTCTCTTATATATAACATGACTCCCCCTGTATTTCTGTTTTCTCCATCACATCTGGCGACACTGTATCCCGGTATGTTAACCTCACTGTCTTCAATATCCTCTATCAATCTCGTCTCCGCTAGCGCCAGGAACGCCGGACTCATCGCCTTCATAATTTCGTGTTGGATTTCATCTTTATGCGCGATCAGGCTTTGAGCATTTGTGTACATTATTGACTCCGTCTGTGGTTGCTATGTCGTGGAATCCCAACCTGTTCTCTTTTTTTCCTCCTCCAATGCTCTGAACATATGTCTTCTCACACTTCACTCATGCCTAGCAGGTTTCGAAGATTAGTAAATTGTTGCCTTGGTAAAGCTTTTATTAAGATGTCTGCTTATTGCAGTGCACTTGGTATATAATTTAAAACAATTAGTCCGTCATGATACTTTTCCCTTGCGAAATGGTATTTCACATCTATATGTTTAGATCGTTTGTGAAATTCAGGGTTCTTCAGTAAACGAATTGCACTTTGATTGTCCAAATTTAACTCTGGTTTATCTCCAACTTTCCCTAAAACTTCATTTCTGAGACGTTCTAGCCAGATCAGTTCTTTGATGGCTGGCGCCGCCGCTACAAACTCGGCTTCGGTGGTTGACAAAGCTACTCCTTTTTGTTTTTGCGAATTCCACGCAATTAGGCCATCGCCCAATTTGTACAGGTACCCACCAGTCGAACGTCTATCTGAAGTATTACTCGCAAAATCCGAATCAGAGAAGCCAACTAACGACAGACGATTCTCACTTGAATACTTAAGGCCATAATTCACTGAGCCTTTAAATACTTCAATATGCGTTTTACAGCATTCCAATCTATTTTGAGTGGATTCTCGAGAAACCGACTTACGCTACTTAGGGCGTACGCAATATCCGGTCGAGGGCCTACTGCAAGATAGATCAAACTTCCTACAGCTTCACGATACGGTGCATTTCCTGCCGGTCCAGCATTTTGGTGTAGAGTTGGATTTAAATCGTGATTTTTGTCTGCCGGAATTGACACTGGATTCGCATCTTTCATGTTGAATCTCTCTAGCACTTTATGCGCATAACTGGGCTGGTGTAAAAATATTGATCCGTCCAATTTTCTATCAATCTGAAAGCCTAAGAAGAACTCAGCATTACTCAGGGTTATTTCGAATTTTTTTCCCAATGCCACAAGAAGCTTATTTGCAGTGCCGTCATCCGTTGTTGCCACCAAACCATCATCAATATAAATGGCTATTATTGTTGTGATGTCTTGACCATCATTCGTAAAAACACATGAATCTGAGTGTGTTTCTTTGAGCTTATATTTCTTTAAGAAGCTTGTAGGTTTGTTCTTTTTCGCTGCACTGAGATTGCACGGGACTGTACTGGAACAGTGGCAGGACAGGCCAGTACAGTTCAGTACAGTAGACGTGCAAGAGGACACTGGACGGTAAAAGAACGCAATAGTTCAGTTCAGTGCTCAACATGGCGCATCACGTTGATAGAAATATCGCAAATGTCATAAATTTAGAATTAATGGAATCATCCGACGAAGAGGATTTTTTTCCAATACCACCACCATTAGAACCAGTTCTAGACGAAGACAATGACGGTAATATCTGATTAATGTGAAAAATTTACAATTCATTAGTTTAAAAATGAATGAATCTAACCTAAGATATAACCTACAATAAATGGAGTAAACCGGGCGAAAGAAGTAAGAGTAGGTTACTTTTTTGTTGTAATGCGAATTAAATTAATTTTATTTCCTACTCTACTCTTATTCTTACGCTTACGCTTGGCCAACGTACCGAGCATTAATGTAGGAACCTTACTCCTCCTCTTATTCCTTACGCTTGGCTATCTCCATGTAGACAAGCCTTATTTTTTCAGATCATCAATTACGAATATTTCATCCAATTTATGGGATGCTGCAAAGAATACAGCATGTAAAAATCAATAATTATATCGAAAATATTGTTACAAATTACGACAATATCGATTTTATCATGCATTTTCGATTATCAAGAGAAGTGGCATACATGTTAATCGATCAATTTAATGCGTCGGAAATATTCACTTCGTTGCAAGGTATATTTTACGATTGTATACATTTATATAATTGCATGAATAATATACACATACATAATTTTATATCACTTGCAGAATTATAAGTTTTTTATATGTACAAATTTATGATAGTCTTTTACAAATACTTTAAAGTCTATGTATAGCATTAACTAGACAATTGTTTTTCTAATAATATTTTTTTCAGATGAAGTTGGACGTTTGAAAATTACTCCAGAGAAGCATATTCTTTGCTATCTCTGGTTTATTGGTCATCAAACTGCATCTTATCAAGATGTTGCTGATAGATTTGGGATTACATTAAGTGCTTTGTACAATATAATTACAAGAGTAACAGATTTTATTTTAACTTTGGCAAATGATGTTATTCGATATCCAAATGCAAATGAAAAGGCAGAAACTGCCGCTTTTTATCAACATACAAAAGGATTTCCTGGTGTCATTGGTAATATTTATATGTATATTTATTGAAATTATATTAGATTAAATGTCTTCGACTTATATATACATACATATATACGTATATGTAATATTTTTAAACGAAAAATGTTTCCAAGAATATGCTCTTGAAAAGAAATCCGCCGATTCTGGGACACTATATATATTTATATCTTTTTAGGTGCAATTGATGGATCACATATCAGAATAGATCGACCTGCAGAAGATCCAGACTCATATATAAATCGCAAACAATATTTTTCTATAAATCTCCAAGGAACAGTTAATCACCAAACGAAATTTATAGATGTGTTCATTGGATATCCTGGATCTGTTCATGATGCCAGAGTATTTCGAAATTCGCCATTATATAATGATCTTCCTCAACTATGTACAGGTAAATTATAAAGGAATATAACATGAATTATAAAAAATAAGCTTGATACTTGATTACATTTCTTTTTCTTTCAGAGAATTATCAGTTATTGGGAGATAGTGCGTATCCTTGTTTAAAAGGATTAATGGTACCTTACAGAGACAATGGCCATTTAACACGTGCCCAACGAATTTTTAATCGAAAATTAAGCTCTTGTCGGGTTACCGTCGAAAATGCTTTTGGATGCCTGAAGCAGCGATTTCGGCAATTGTATCATCTGAAATTAAGGCATATTGATAGAATAGTATGTGTGATTCATGCATGTTGTGTACTTCACAACATGGCAAGTGAAAGAGAGATGGAATATTTAGAACCATGTATCGATGATGAGTATCCTGACTTGGACGTACAAGGTGTCCAAAATGTTGAGCAAAATGAGATACATAGGGAACATGAAAGTGGAGTGCATATTCGCAATGAAATCTGTCGACAAATATCAGAATAAATAATAATCGCTGGTAAAGTCAACTATAACTATGTAATATGAGCGATAAGAATCCAAACACAATTGTATTCATTTGTAAATAAAACTATTTATTACAAGATCCTGTTTAATGCTTTAAAACAAAAACAATATCTTAATTCCAATAAAAAAAACATTATCACTTTTAACGTTGGAAAGAAAACAATAAACGAAATTAACAAACAAAACATTAATATATAATATATTTTAACACTTATTTTTGTTTTATATGCTCTCTCTTTATAACTTCAGTCAGACTCTCTCTTTATCTCCTCCATTTTTCTTTATTCTCGTCTTCATCTCTCCGCCATTCTCTATCTCTATGATCTCTATTTTGCTGTCCGATGAGACTTTTTAAAAGTTTGTTCCTTTCTTCTCTGTGTTTATTAGCTGTTGCGAACCCTTCTTTCATGGTGGTTGCAATTTCTTCATAAATGCGTCGTATTCCTCTATATTCCTCCATTATTTCTTTATGCCTCTCAATCTTCAATTCATTTTCAACGAGAATTTGTTCGGTGAGTTTTTCAAAGCTCGTCTGACATTTCTGCAGCATCCGTTCCGTACCACCTGCTTTTCTCTGTTTCTTGGGTGACAAATAAATGTTTTAAAAGTATGACGATAAAAATTATATTGATAGGATATATGCTGTTATACCTACTTGGCGCAATTCAGAATTACTGTTCTCGTTTCTTTGCGAGACAATTGTATTCCTTGTACTGAATTGTGATTCTTGAATGTCTTCAATTAGACTTTCGTTTATATTAGTCAATTTTGAATTTTGTGTGTCGTCATTATTTATATTGGTGTTTCCATTATCTGTAATTATATTGCGTACATGTCCATGGTGCGTTAATCTAAAATAGATTTTCAAAATGAAGTATATACATATTCGAAATTTATTGTTACTATTGTTATATAATTATTATTCTACATGGCAATATTCCTTCTTTTTAAGTAAAACTATCAAAATATGTGATTTTTATTTAACTTACTCTTTGTCAATTTCGTCGATCTGCAATGTATTGGTTGGCGCTTTTTTTATTAAGCCGTTCCTACCCGAAACTACTACAGGTTCGATGTTGTGTTTGTGGCTCAATAAGTCTGTTAATTCTCTATAACATAAATTAAAACATTTTATAAGAAACTGAGATTATTTCATTAAATAATTTGCTTTAGAAGTCAGAAACGTACGTTTGGTATGGACACGTCATGCGTCCTCTGCCGGTTTGTTTATTATTTGTAATCATATTTTTATATGATCTTTCCAGGGATTTGAATTTATTCTCTAATTGTGTTGTTGTGAAACAAAATCCTTTCGTTCTCATACCTTCTTGCATTATTTTCCACAGTGACTTTTTGGTTTTAATTTTTCTGTCAGATAATAATTCTCTTTTTTCTTTATATAATCCGATAAAAAATTTAGTGCTAGCATCAGTCCAAGTTAAAGATTCTTGCTGATTTAATTGCGTTAGAAGCGATTCACTTTCTTTATTTGCTGCACTTTCTGCCTTTAATTTAATCATTATTTTTTTTATCACCGAGTGTAATCAATAAACTGTCGGCTGAAAAATCTATCTCGGTGTACCGTACTTCAAATTGTAGACCACCTAAAACAATGCCATATTAATCATCATCATGTGAAATAATAACATTTTGTAATATTTACAATCTTAATTCTTATATATAGCAAATAGTCTTATTTGATAACATAAATCAATGTATTATTTATGCATTCTCTATTAAAAAATTGGTCATGCTTAGACGGATTTGTGTCCTTAGATAAAATTGACTTTTAATAATTACGATTACCGTCCATTTAATGTTACGGATGTTGAGACAGTCGTCTCCTTTTTTCTTTGAAAGAGGGAAAAGAAAAAAGTTCAAGTTGCATTTGTAATGTCAAATAGATTGTTGCCCTAATGTGCTACTCATGCACCTAGATATAATACGTGTAGATAGGTTTGGTCGAATCTAAAGATATACCCAACATTTATACCGTGCAGACCTATACCAGTAGAAAGATTTACATTCTTAACATTTAATATTTTTATTGTATGTTACAAACCTTTAGTAGTACATGTAACATTTCCATTTTGATTTACTAAAATGTTTCCTTTTTCATCCCTTGAAATGTTTCCCGTGTCGTCAACTTCCGGATCGGAGCTATTTTCTATTTAAGTATGAAATGTACATTATATATATGTGAGTGATTAACGTATATGCCTGTACACGATACTAAAGCAACAATATTAAACATTACAGTCGTATTTCTAGACTAAAAAATATATAGCTAAGATTAACTTATAAAATAAAAATAACATTAAAATAAATTTTCTATTATATTTAGAAATATTTATTTTTTCTAACGAAGTTTAACGTGCCAAAAGCCAAACTTGATTCATCGGCTATTATGGCATCTATAATTAATAATTTATTATACTGTGTATATTTATTATACTATGCTGCTTTAGGTTAAGTTTACCTGTCATGGAAGCTGCCATTTTGAACTATCCTGCTGCACTACCTCGAGACCTGGGGCAAGCAGTTCAGTGAACTAGTGCACTGAGTGCTGTTGCACTGCGAAATAGAACAGCTAAGTATGACGTATTTCCGCTTAAAAGAACGCTTCAGTGTACACTTCGTGAACTAGTGCAGGGAGTTCTAGGGAGTTCACCGAAAAAGAACAAACCTTGTGAATCGATCATTCCAGCTTCTGGAGGCTTGCTTCAAGTCGTAAAGACTTTTTTGTAATCTACATATACGATGAGACCCATCATGGTAGCCTCTCGGTTGCTTCATTAGTATTTTTTCTTTTAGTTTTCCATTTAGAAAAGCTGTCTTGACGTCGAATTGCATCATCTTCATATTTTTCGCTGCTGCGACAGCCAAAATCATTCTGAGAGAGTCAAGCTTTACTACTGGACTAAAAATTTCTTCATAATCAATTCCGTATTTTTGAGAGAAACCTTTAGCTACCAGTCTAGCTTTATATTTGTCGATACTCCCATCAGGGCGTTTCTTTACTTCAAAAACCCATCTGCAGCCAATCACACTATCCTCATCTTTGACTGTATCCAGAATCCAAGTATCATTCTTTTTAAGTGAAGCGATCTCTTGATCCATTGCCTCTACCCATTTTTCTTTATCTACACCATTCACTGCTTCTTCATAATTTTTTGGTTCGCCGTTGACCGCCATAAGAAGATGATCCGGATCCATAAAATCATCAAATCTTTTTGGTTTCAGTATTTTGGTTCTATCTCGTAGATTCCTAGTAACCTGAGGTTCTATTGGTTCAGCAACTGTGTCTTAAAAAAACTCATCGATCGACTCATCTCCGGATTGAGGTGAAACAGTGCTTGCTCGGGATTCAGTAGTCTCTTCAGACTCATGGTCGCTCAAAAACTTCTCCGAAGACATTTCAATCGTAACTTCCGATGATTTAGTTCTTTCTTCCCCAGCATTTTCTTCCTTTTCTGCTTCTGACTCGATGAAAACGACGTCCCTTGCATGAGTCACTCGAGCTGTGGGTTTATGCCATATCCTGTACCCTTTTACATCGTCTCCGTATCCAACAAAAACTCCCTCTTGAGCTTTACTGTCTAATTTTCTCCTTTTTTGCTTCGGAATATATACGAAAGCCTTTGCTCCAAAGGCAACGAGTTTTGGAACAGCATGTTTCTTTCCAGTCCAAACTTCTTGTGGGGTCTTTCTATCGAGTTTGCTCTGCCCCGTATGATTGAAGATGTAAACGGCTGAGCTCGCAGCCTCAGCCCAAAGCTTCTTGGGTAAATTTCTTCCATGAATCATTGAACGAACTACTTCCATAATTGTTCTGTTTTCTCTTTCTGCAGCTCCATTTTGCTCTGGAGAATAAGCCACTGTTCGCTGATGTTTGATGCCAAAGGCATCGGTAATACTTTTAATGTACTGATTGACAAACTCCAAACCATAGTCAGTCCTGATACACTTCAGAGATTTCCCAGTTTCATTTTTCAATTTTTTTATATACTGTGAAAAGCAACGAGCAACCTCATTCTTGTGTTTAATGAAAAATAGGGTTCTGTGACAAGAGTAGTCGTCTTTAAATAGTAAACAATATAGCGATCCTTTCAATGAGTGTTCTTGCATTGGTCCACATAGGTCAGCATGTACCAGTTCGCCTGGTTGTGAGCTCTTACTTTCTTTTCTGTTAGTTTTTGGAAAAGATTTTCTGTGAATTTTTCCATGGACACACCCTTCACAGATAAAATTTCCTGGTTTACTGATCTTAATCCCTTTTTGTTTCAAAAAACTAACAGTATAATCAATATTTTAATGCGCCAACCTTTCATGCCATATCTTGAGATCAATTCGTTCAGTGATGCAAGCCAGTCCATCAGACGAGCTCATTGTTGCTTTGGTAGGCGATCGAATCTTTAATTTTGCGACACATAACTTGTGTTGACGAACTCCGATAAGTTCAATTTTTCCAGAGCGTACAGATTTTGTACCTTTCGAATCAGAAAATTGTCGGATTCCTTTGTCTACTGCTGCACCTGCCGAAAACAAGTTGTAGTGAAGATCAGGTACAAACAACACTCCGGCAAGGTATTTTGGATTCCATTGTGTGCCATCGAAAGCAAGAATTTTGATATCTCCTTTTCCAATGGCCTTAGCGATTTGATTGTTTCCTAGTCTAATCGACTGAGGGACATCTAATACTTGATATTCATCGAAATACTCTCTTTCGTGACACATATGATCGGTTGCACCCGAATCTATATACCAATCCATAGTTTTCTTATCTTCATTCTCAGCCGTTACCAACGATATTCCAATAAGAGCTTCTCCCTTGTTTTTCATATCTTTCAATCTTTTTAGTTTGTAGCAATCTTCTTTCCAGTGCCCAGGTTTCTTACAGTAGTTGCACATACCTGGTTTTTTGTTTTTTGAATTTGAATGCTGATCATTCTTTGCATTCTTGTTCCGATTATGGTGGAATTTTCCAAACTGTTTTTTTGCGACCAAGGCCTGATCTTCACTGTCGTTGTGATTTTCGAGCCTCATTTCCTCAGCCACCAATCTTTCCGTTAAATTGCCAATAGTACGCTGCTCAGCCGATGTAGACTCCCACGCCGTAATGAAAAAGTTATAATTCTCAGGGAGAGTCATGAGAATCTTTGTCGCGATCATAGAATCAGAAATTTGCTCTCCTAAAGTCTTGAGCCTATGGGCTAAATCTTCAATTTTTGCGATATGCTGCGCTATATTATCCGATGAACTCTTTGTAGGCTGATACCACTTTTATTGCAAAATATGGATGCCAGTTTGATTCTTTTGCTCATACACGTTACGCAGTTTTTCCCACATCTCTTTGGAATCCGAGCAATGCATATTATACATTAATTGCGGGTCCTCAACACTTGTAGAGATAATTTTTTGCGCCGCAGCGTCCATTTTTTCCCATCTCGGAAGATCAATCACGGCATGCGGTCGAGCGAAATTACCCGAAATAATATCAGAAAGCCCTTGTGCTTTTAACAAAACCGAGACTTGAAATTTCCACGTTGTCCAATTTGCCGAGCCTTTCAGCTTGGTTATTCTTATCGAATCCGACTCCATAATGTGTTATAGACAAAATTATCTGCTTTTGCACGTGGCCAGATAACCTCAGAAAAAGTTCGAACTGTTGTGAAAAAGTCGCACAGAAAAAAATTTCACCAAAAATATCACTAACGACGCTCCTGGGCCCATAACCTGTTGTTCAGAGCGGGTGATATATAAAAGTCCACACAGATGTTTGTCGATGAAAAGGTTTATTAGATGGCAGAAACAAAGTGAAAGTAAAAGAACGTGGTTTTTGATACAGGCAGGAAACAGAGAAGTGAAGTGAGCAACAAAAGAGCATGAGGGGATAATTTAAACCATATTGTGCGCATGCGCACATCGCTGCTGTATTCAGTGCGCGCAATTCAATTAAACTAAGAATACATATTGCATCTTTATGTTGAACACATACAATTCACACACTTCTTTGTTGTCGTGCATTCGTTTGCCTTATGGTTTCCTGCACATTTGTAGCATGTGTCCTGTTTTGTGCAATTTTTGGCAATATGATAATAGCCCCAGCACTTGAAACATCTTTTAACATTGTAACCGATGCTTATTTTTTCTCTTCTTATCATTCTTTCATGGGTCGTTTTATCTACTTCGAGTATTAACGATCCTTCTTCTCTGTTTCCTCCTCCTCTTGTTTGTGTTCTGTCACCTTTTTTCTGTCTTACAATCTTTTTCAACACTCTTATGTAGAATCCTTCTTCTTGTTCGTTTATTTCGTTCTGTTTTAAGATAGTATCTGTGAGATTTTCGTCGTTTAGACTCATTTCTTCTTCACTGACATTTATGATTTTTATTTTCGGTTTTCTCTTTTTTGGTTCCTCGATATCGAAATCATCCCCTAGCTTCTCACGTACTGTCTCTTTCAGCTTTTTTATCTCTCTCTCACTCTCACAACCTAAAATGATCGATCCTTTGTCTCCCTTTTTTATCTTTGTTATCCCTACCACTAGGTTTTTTATGTCCACTTGTTCTTTTACCAATTTCTTGGTCGTTTCACTCTCTTGTTCTGTTCTCGGCTTGACAATTAGGATGCTTTCTTTCCTCTTCTCTTTCGCTGCTTCACTATAGCTTTTTATTTGGCCTTCTGCGACTTCTGCGGTTTTCTCCCGTATGCTTCTCTTCATCTCTTCCAATTCTTCCTTGAAACTTCGTAGTTCATCGCGGATTATTTCCTTGATCATCGTCTTAATTTCACTTTTGCATACTATTTCATCTCTCATTTCCTTCACTGCTTTAATCAACCAGTCTATCTTTGTGTCTACATGCGATGGTCTGCCTGTACTTCCCAAAGCACTTGTCACCGATCCAATCGAACCCGTTCTTTCTCTACCACTATCCGTTCTTTTCATTTCGGCACGTTCGTCCCCGATCACAATTTGTTTAAACGGCCCTTCGCACTTTACTATTTCATCGCTCTTATACGCCTTGTATTTACTAGTGTTACATCCCCATAACGTAACCACCATCGCGCCTTAAAGACGAGTATCCCTCCTTACGCCAACGCACGACGCAACCCTAATTCGGGGATGAACGCGGCGGGGAGAGATGCTCAGGCCCAAGCGTGGGGACAGGCGATAAGGATAAATTTTCCTCCGAATTGGAAAAGTAAGGAGTAGGAGACGGTGGAGACTTTGGACCAATAAGAAATCTGTAAACTACCCTCTCCAACCCCTACGCAATAGACAAAGATAGTTGATAGACTAGTATATAAGGCCCGAATTTTAGCATAAAAATCAGTTCTTCATCAACATTCAAACTTGTAAGCTTCTCTTAAGTCTTCAAAAATGTAAAGGTCCTGGACAGAGCAAAGTTTCTGTACTGCTCTACCAGTCTCAACTCAACCAACCAAGAAAAATAGAAAAGAGTAAGTTACTAACTGACTCCCACAAATTATTGAATTGCGAGGACCACCTCGAGTTCGAAATTCCTTCTCAACAACAAGTCGAATTGCGTGGACCACCCCGAGTTCGACCATCCTCCAATACTCCATATTGAACTGCGAGGCCCACCTCGAGTTCGATCATCCTCCTACACAACCCATTGAACTGCGAGGTCCACCCCGAGTTCGATAGATTCCCCAAAGAATAAATGAGTTGCGAGGACAACAGCGAGCTCATTCCTTCCATCATCCGTCGAGTTGCGAGGACCACCTCGAACTCAGAGGATGCCTTCCTTACACATTAATCCAAATTCCTTCTAACTTCTGGGGACTCCACAGTCTAAAATTCATTTATCTGGTCAAACTCCATTAGCCCGTTTCCCAAGACTCATTAGCTTTGCTAAGGTCAAAAATAGGGCAACTATTATGTTACTAGGACGTAACACTAGCACATCCCGGGTGAAAGAAAAATTTCGACGACTTTCAGTTTGTGCACTGTACGACAATATTCTTTACTTCTTTTTTGCACGCCGAGTAACGATATTCGGAATAGTCGGTTTGATTCATTTCGTCACTATCACAAATTAGCACATTTTGATTAGAAAAATACACTGCACTACGCACTGTCTATAACTGCCTCTATGTACCAACTTTTGTATTTCTCTACGCCCTTTAACCCCGTAAAAAACGTATACTTTTACGGAGCGATGTGACACACGTCCGCACCGAGAGAGAGAGAGAGAGAGAGAGAGAGAGAGAGAGAGAGAGAGAGAGAGAGAGAGACGGGGAGAGAGAGAGGCGGAGAGAGAGAGAGAGACGGAGAGAAAGAGAGATGGAGAGAGAGAGAGAGACGGAGAGAGAGAGAGAGACGGAGAGAGAGAGAGACGGAGAGAGCGAGAGACGGAGAGAGAGAGAGAGAGAGACGGATAGAGAGAGAGACGGAGAGAGAGAGACGGAGAGAGAGAGAGACGGAGAGGGAGAGGGAGAGAGAGAGAGATGTTTATTACGTACTCTGGATACGAGATCCCTAAGAGTACCGTGCAAATACAGATAATGACAATATTGTGATAATGGTCTTGTCTCGAGTCCAACTTAATAGTATACCTTAATGGTATACAACTTAATAATATATAGATTAGACCGTGTCATTTTGGGGCAACTTTTTTTTTTCTTCTCACTAACAGGCTTTAAACTTATAAAAAGGTAAAAAAAGAAGGCTGTATAAATTTTAGCTCGAAATATTAATATTTAGAGGTCGCTTAAACATATCTCTATTTCCCATTTAAATAACACAGGGAAAAAATAAATTTTGGCCGGAATTTTATAACACGGTCATGGCATATTCCACAAACAAGCTGCCCGTATATTCTTGACATTAACAAAACACGATGAATTTTCATACACTTTGAACTTGAATATCTCTTGAATGGCTAAGTTTATCAAAAAAGTATAAGAGAGCTTTTTTGTAGAGCATTCAATTCTGCATAAGAATATGCCCGCAGCTTGTTTGTGGAATATGCCATGACCGTGTTATAAAATTCCGGCCAAAATTTATTTTTTCCCTGTGTTATTTAAATGGGAAATAGAGATATGTTTAAGCGACCTCTAAATATTAATATTTCGAGCTAAAATTTATACAGCCTTCTTTTTTTACCTTTTTATAAGTTTAAAGCCTGTTAGTGAGAAGAAAAAAAAAGTTGCCCCAAAATGACACGGTCTAATATAGATAGTATAGATAGTATATATATTGAAACGGTGCCAATGCCGAAAGCCCACCTGAAATCAAAACAATCATTAATACACAAGCCAACAGAGGGCTAACATTCGCACAAACGATAAGATAAAAGCAAATCTACAAATATACGAAATTTTCAGACACAACACTCCTAAATTACCTCAAAACCAAGAAAGCGAAAGCGAAGTCATACAATTGCCAACCTACTTACCAATATTTCGGTGACAATATCCCGAAATATCCTACCTCTCAACATCCTTGCCTTTAACGATAAGGAATAAGCACTTGGACGTGATCTTTCCGGCGCCCCTCTTGAATGCTGAAAAGCTACGAGACTGGTGGAGGTCGACTAGATTACTAGTAAAGGCTGAAAACCTGAAACGAAGGAGATCCATTATTAAAAAACCTTCGCCTATATCCTACTTTGAGATTTACTTACCAAGTCGTCCACTGCGAAGAGAAGGGTACACATTGTATAAAAAGGAGACGGCGAGCATCTCCTAGGTCCTCGATAAAAACAAGAAATCTTCTGTAAAAAGGAAACATGGTTAAGAAAGGTTAAAAGACGACAAAAGTAAAGGACAATTATACTTACCCCATCCTAGAGGACGAACTTGTATAATCATTACGAAATCGAACAACATTAAAAATACCAAATGGAAAAAGAAGACATAAGATTGACTCTTACCTGACTGAAAAATCGACGAAACACAAACACAACACTCGACGTTGTACCTGTCAAAATAACGGGAGGCAGCCATCTTGGTCTACGAGAGAGGGAAGAACATACGACGACTCGATCACGGAAGCTCCGACGCGCCATCCCGTCATCGATCAACGAACCGAGACGTTGATATCGATTTCACACTTATCACGGATAACGGAAGCCACGCGGCGATAAGGAAGAATTATAATTATCGACCAGCGAAAAGAACTGTATTAGAACGCGCCAAAATAAATAGAATTTGAATCTTAATCAGGTGTTATCCCAAATTTAATTTCCTATCGAGCCGAACTTAGTATAAAATTAATGAAAAGGCAATAACCCTTTCATTTGGCGCCCGAACAGGGACTCGATATAATTAAAGACGCACCTTCATTAAAAGATTCAAAGAATGGCAGACGAAACGTCAAATATCATTATAGAGGAAACAGCCACAAACGCTGAAATGAGTTCATCAACAGAAGTAGATCAGACACAAGGTCGTCCCGATCCAAACCTCACCCAAGATATACAAGTAGAAATTGATGAATCAATCAAATTAATGCTGAGAGAACTTAAAGAAATAAGAAATGAATAAAGCTTAGAACGAATAACGACGACCGTTCAACTCAAAGAAATGAATGAAAAGTGTGTCCTCAGATGCAGGAAAACACAGGAAACGGTTCGCGATGAGTTCAGAGAGGAACTAGACCGAGCAATATTAAAAACAGATCGCAAAATAGCCATCTCACAAGACCTGGTAAGGACGTCATGTGAAGAGATGGAAAAAGAATACCGAGCAGATGTCGCCCACGTCGAAAAAAGAATTCAACAGGCAATGAATAGTATTGCACAATACAACGAAATTTCCAAAAAGACGATCACACTGGCAAAGGAGAATCGAAACCGAATCGAATCAGTAGAAGATGAACTAAGGAATCGACAATCACAAACGGTAAATATGACACAAGGCGGACTAAACATTAGCCAAGCCTTCGCAGTTAAACAACGTCCGCCAACGTTTAGTGGGGATGGTAAGGAACGACCCATGAGATACTTGAAAGAATTCGAGCAATTTTGGGAGATAACCGGAAATACGAATCTGCATTACCTGGTTAGCCAGTCACTCAGAGACTCTGCAAAGGATTGGTGGAGAGTGGTAGAGGACGAAGTCGAATCAATCGAAGACTTCACAAGAAAGTTTAAACTGAGATATTGGAGCTCAGAAATCCAGCACAAAATAAGTCGAAATCTAGAATTTGGTGCCTACGAGGTCGATGAACAAAAGGCTACACGGGCAGAATACGCAACATGGATATTCGGTAATGCCAAAGACTTAACCAAGAAATTGACAAACGAAGAAATCATAAGATATCTAAGTAACCACTTCAACGAGACGGTGCGATCAGCGGTCCAGCTAGGGACAATCAAAACAATAGAAGACTTTCTCGAACTACTCGAACGTCTAGACTCGGCAGGACCATTAAACGCACAACGTAGACCATAGCAAAATCAGTGGGACGATCAAAATCGCAACCGGCGATACAATAACAGAGAGGATGGGGGACAGCAACCAAGATACAACAGGAATGACCAACAGAATAGATATGGTCGTTTCGAAGATCAAGAACAGAGATTCAACCCTCCAAAGTGGTCCGCGAATAACACTCGACAAATACCCCAATGGCAGGGTAGGGAGCAGAAAACGAATACCGATCTAAACACAAGCGCTCCACCATGGTCAATGCCAATACAAGCACACGTCTCTGCGGAAAGCCACAGCTTGCAAGATCCAAAACCCTCCACGTCAAAACACCAGGGAAACGAATAGACGTTGCGCCCGAAATAAATGCCCTGCAAGGACAACGAGGCGCAACGGAGGACGACGAATTAATACGAATAGAACTGCAAGAAGCACAAGAAAGAAGGAAAAGAAACGAAAAAAAGAAACAACGAAAGATGAAATCTCGTGAGGAAAGAGCGATCAAAAATGAAATTGCCAACGTAACAGACGGAAATAAACAGCAAAAGGAAAACAGATACGACCATCCGAGAGAGTATCTCCTCGAGGAAAAAGGCGAGGGAAATACCGAACCAACAATTAAATGTCCAGAAATTGTCGCAGAAATCGAGAAGGCAAAAATCAACATGTTGCTAGATACCGGCAGCGAGGTTACAGGAATATCGGAAGAATGTTACAACAAATTAGAACAACAATTAAGAAAATGTCCCACATTACCAGTAGTAGGAAGAGAGGTCCAAGGCGCGTTCAGCGGAACAAACAGTAGAATAAAAAAAAGTATATGGGTGGAGATGAAAATTGGAGAAACCGAAGAAATGCTACAGATCATGGTCATCCCGAAGTTGAAACGGGAGGCGATCTTAGGCATTGACGGAATGCAGGCGTTTAAGGTAAAAATAGACGTGGGGAAGGAAGAAGTGAGCGTCGCAGGAAGACCTATCCTAACGGTAATAAATGGACAGTGGGAAGAAATTAAAAGGAGAAGAGAAGATGAAACATTCATACGAGCAATCGAGTACCTCGAAGACGAAGGAGTAACGGTAGACGAGATAGAAGAGAAAAGTAGAGAAATCGAGGATGTGACAGAGAACATCAAACAGCAATTTAAAAACCTGATATGGCAATACCGACGAGTATTCGCAAAAAGACCTGGAAGAATGTCAGCATATGAACATAAATTAACTATAAAGAATCCACAACCATACGTAAATACATCATATCCAATTCCGATGAGATACCGCGAAAGAGTAAAAATAGAAATACAACGGATGCTGCAGGATGGCATCCTAGAACGTGCCAACAGTCAGTTTATCAATCCGATGGTAACCGTGATAAAAAAGGACGGGTCGGTACGATTATGTCTCGATGCGCGACAACTAAACAAGTACTTAACGGAAGATCACGATTCATCCCCAACCATCGAAGAGGTATTTCAAAAATGTCAAGAAGCCAAAACTATATCAAGCTTTGACCTAACCAGCAGCTTCTGGCAAATACCGTTGCATCCAGAAAGTCGCAAATACACGGCCTTTCAACATGAAGGTTTATGCTATCAATTCACAGAAACCCCCTTCGGGTTGAAAACCAGCACAGCAAGCTTAATAAAGGGCTTGGAGATAGTCCTGCAAGGAATAGGGAAGTCAGTGATAAACTTCATAGGCGATCTTCTCTGCATATCGCAAAATCCAGAACAGCACCTCAAGCACATAGAGGAAATCCTCAAGAGAATGCAGAATCATGGACTAACGCTCACCTTCAAAAAATCAAATTTTTTCAAAAAAGAAGTCAGATTTCTGGGATATATTTTAACGAAACACGGTATTCGACCACAGCAAGATAAAATCCAGGCAATCAAGGATTTCCCGAACCCAACCAACCAAAAACAGCTGCGTGGTTTCTTAGGACTTATAAACTTCTACTCTCGATTTACAAGCAAGCATGCGGAGGCGACAGTCCCATTACTCGAACTCATAAAAAAAATGCAACATGGCAATGTAGTCCGGAAAAACAAATGTCCTTCGAGAAAATAAAAAACATGTTCATCGAGAGCACAATACTAAGGCATCCCGACGTAAGAAGACCATATATACTCTCCACGGACGCCAGTGATTATGCACTAGGAGCCGTCCTGGAACAAGAAGACGACGAAGGAAAAAGAGGGATAATTGCATGTGCCAGCAGAACGCTCAAAGGAGCAGAATTAAGGTACATGACAACTGAAAAAGAACTCCTGGCGATCGTATGGGCCTTGCAAAAATTTAGAACGTACGTCTTAGGAGCAGCAGTCAAAATAAGGACGGACCATTAGGCAGTCACGTTCTTGAAAACCTGCCGATTCGGAGGAGAAAGGTTACTCCGATGGACATTATTAATTCAAGACTATGATCTTGAAATAGAACACTGCTCAGGAAGGAAAAACGTGGTAGCAGACTGCCTAAGTCGACCGAATGGCCTCGGAGAAAGGCAAGATAAAAAGGGAAAAATCATAATAGCGGCCATCCTTGCGAAACAGCTAAGCCCCGAGCTAACCAATGAATTCCAAAAATTTGGGGAATTACAAAAAGACGACCCCAACCTAAGCGCCAAATGGAACCATGCCTTGGCTGAAGAGGATGAAGAAGCACCATATCGGATCATTGACAATTGCCTGGTGAAAAAGACAAAAACAGGAAAGTGGAAAATTCCGATCCCCGCGCACATGCTGGAACGACTCATAGAAGAGACGCATGAGATGTGCGGACACTATGGGGCACGAAAAATTTTTAAACTATTGGACGAAGACTTCACATACCCACATTTCGCCAAACGCATCAGACAACATATTGCGCAATGTGAAATATGCCAAAAAAATAAAAACCCAAATCGAACGAACAATGCCAAGATGCAGACGATCATACCAGAAGGCCCGGGGGACCTGCTATCTATCGACTTTTTTGGACCATTACCACCATCAGCCGGTGGGGTTAAGCACATCTTAGTCACGCTAGATGCATTCACAAAATTCGTAAACCTATACCCACTAAGAAAAGCAAATGCCGACGCAACAATAAGAAAAATCTTCCAGGACTACATTCCAATGTACGGAAAACCAAACAAAATACAATTCGACCATGGAACACAGTTCACCTCAAAAATATGGTTAGAAAAATTAGAAAAAGAAAAAATTAAGGGCATCTTCTCATCCATACGACATCCACAAGGAAACATCGTCGAGAGAGTAAACAGAGAATTGGCAAGATTTTTTCGCACATTCGTAGAAGAAAACCACTCAGGATGGGCCAAATGGATACCAACAATAGAAACCTGCATAAATGACACGCATCATGAGACGACTGAAGAAACTCCCACAGAACTCCATCTCAAGAAAAGACCATATAGAATATGGAGACAATGGATTCTAGCCTTAAACAAGTACGCTTCGCGTACTTGATGGGGGGCCTCGCCCCCCATCCCCCCCCCCGTGTTGTGCGCGGTGCGCGTCGTAATCGTCGCGCTTCGCGCTCCGCGTTCTGTTGATCGTTTACTTAAATTGTTAGGTGATGAAATATTATGTTGTTTTTATATTATTGTGGATTATATTTGATAATACAGGACTATATGTTTCGTTCTTGATATTCGTTTAGTAAGAGTCATTGTTCGAAAGGTGATGACTGAATTTTGTTTAGATTTACATTAGTAGGCAATTACAACTTTATAATTACTTTACAATTACAATATTAGAATTGCATATATTATTTTCAGGATATATTTTGAATGTTGATTAACATGTCCCGTAGGGACGTTTTAATAGGCACTCACGCTGTAATTTCCAATTTTTTTTTTTTATAATAATTTTTTTTTTTTTATAATAATTAACTTGTTGCGAACATACTACGATTTCCATGGCGCCAAGCTTTGATTGTTCATTTTTGATACTTGAATCGGAAAATAAGAATTTCATAAATTACACATTTCATAAATGGCACATGAGCATAAAATTTTTATTTTGTTACAAAAGCATGTCATAAATGGCACATGAGTATAAAATTTTTATTTTGTTACAAATAATTAAAATCGACTACACAAGCTTTAAAAAAAAGTATTTGTTTAATATTGTCTTAAGCGTAAAAAAATATTTTTTGTATATAGTTGAGATCCAATTTGATAATCCATGTGTGTGAGTGTGACTTATCACAAATCACTGCGTGGTCCATTTGGGATGGTTCGCCGTCAAAGTCTTCTCACTCGCATTGTCGCGTTTAACGTTTAATATTTAAGTATTCGTATTATAATGTTTCATTTCTTATGTTCTATTTTCAATGTTTATTTTTTAAGAATTGTGGTGCAAAAATAATGCATATAATATGGTTGTATGTTTAATAAAATAATTAAAAAATAATCAGTATATCGTTCATTGAATAATAGGTATATATTACACATTTTTTTATAAATCTATATTTACCATGAAATGCGAAACCATAACGGCTTGTGATCGCTATAAATGCTTTCATATATATTCACTTTCAAATCTTTGTTTGTACTGAAGCATAAGTCTATTAATGTATTATCATCAGTTGTTATCAAATCGTTTTTTAATACAAAATGAAGATTTTTTGATTTCATAAATTGAACTAGAGCTTTACTAACGTGTGATTGTGTGTACATATTTATATTGAAATCTCCAATTATAATTATATTTGGTGTTTTTTCTTTATCTATAGCCTGAAAAATAGTATTTATACAGTTTTTAAAATTAGTAAAAGTGAATTTTGGTGATTTGTAAATTGTGATAATGGAATAATTGTTGATGACTAAACCAGTCGTTGTCATAAAGCTATTTTTTTCTCTATTTGTACAAGTATAAAAACATTTTACGGTATGAATTGATGTTGTTTTTTTGTATGTTATATTTCCAAATGCTTTCCTGATACTTCCTGCGCAATCTTTTCTTTGAATTATTGTATATTCTTGCATATCAAGATTATCTTTTGTTAGAGTCCAAGTTTCCACGAAACTTAATATATCACATTTTCTGAAACTTTTATCTGATTGAATTAAATTCATATGTTTATTTAAACTTCTAACATTTTGATACATAAATAGTAAACTTTTAACATCTTTTTCATTGATTTCTGGAAATTGCAGACATAGTTTTAAAGGATTTTCTTTTTTCAATCTGAGCATTTCTATTTTGACTTTATCATTAACATCGATGCTTTTGGGGGCATTATATTGACCTTTGATAAATAATCCACCTGCACTCGTCGCTCTACTAAAGGCAACATATAACATTCGTCGATCTATTCGTCCTATTAAATTTGTTACTACAGCATTATATGTAGCTCCTTGTGATTTATGAATCGTTATTGCTTCTGCAGGAGTAAGGGGGAATTGTTTTCGACATAATTGTATATTTGAAGTTTTTGTTAAATTCATTGTTCTAGTGATATGTTCGATTGGCGTTAAATCGAGCGACGGTACATTATCTTGTTTCATTTGCTGAAAGGCTTCTAATCGTGTAAAATTACCAATTTTTGAATCTTCAAATTTTAAATATACACGTATAGGTACACGGACGTGCCTCATTGATTCGTCAATATAAAAACCATACGATATATGTTTTAATCTTCCACAAGCTCCATTGGTTAGGCCATCTTCTGTACGAATATTTAGAGTCAACATATATCTGGCTTCTACCTTTAAAACAAGTTTATTTGGTAACCCTTGAGTTTTATTTGTTGCCATAGTTTTTGCATATTTCAGCATTTTTTTTTATTTTCAAGGGTATTATCACCTATACAATAGTCAACAGATTTATTAATAAATCCTTCCGTTTGTAAGGAATTCAGAAAATGATTATTGTAATTGTCAACTAAAGCATTTGTTGAGAATAATTTCATACTATCTTTAGGAATAGTGATATTATCAATTAATTTATTACATTGTCTCGATTCAAATAATTCATCATCTTCTTTTGTTGTATTCCCTGAAGCTAAGTTATTCTGGGCCATCGCAAAAGCTTTATCTTCTTTTTGTCGCATAATTTCTGTTAGTTCATAAATCTCAAATTTTGACCATAAATAAGCACCTTGTAATATTCCAAATGTATTATTCTGACATTCAAATATCCATCCATCCAAAACTGGTTTTAATTGGTTAAAATCACCCAACACAATAAGGGATTTACCTCCAAATAACTCATCTGTCTGAAATATTTGTTGTAATCGTTCATTGATTTGTCCAAATACTCGGCGTCCAATCATGCTTATTTCATCAATAATAAAAATTTTAACGTTTATTAATTTACATGCTAATGTATTAGCAGTTTCGGAATTTAATCGATTCATGGTAAGTTGATTCATAGGTAGACAAAAAGCAGAATGAATAGTCATTCCATTTATATTAAAAGCAGCTTTTCCAGTTGGAGCGCATTTTAAAATGAACAAATCATCGGGATTGTTATTAATATTCATGTAAAGACGTAATATTGATTGTGTTAAAACATTGATTAATAAACTTTTTCCTACTCCTGCTCCACCACTTATGAAATGATAGAAGGAATAATTTTGTGTTTTCAATCTATGTATCAAATCAATATGATATTGGTATTGTTTTTCATTTAATAATGTTAAAAATTCATAATATTCTTTATCTTCAATTAGTTTCGGAACAACGAATGTTTCTTTAATTTTACCCGGCTCGTTACATATCTCAAGACCGATATCACCTTCAGTATTTTGAAGCTCGTGAATTGCAAATTCTCGCGGAAGCGCATTGATGCTTTCATCTTTTTTTTTTTTTTTTTTTTTTATCCGAGGAGGTGCGGAATCCATTTATGGATACCACCAGTCGTGCGGGCTGGTGGTGATGCTGGCCTCCCGGCCGGACAGCCCACTTCCGTGGGCCCCCCCGCCGGACTACCCGCTAAACCGCCACCTCCTATGCCCACCCCCGTCTAGGTACTATGTTAATGACTAAGATTTTGCGTCTAGCCGGGGGCCCGCGTCCGTCTCGTCGTTCTGTTCGGTTTATATGTCCGTCTTTCTTTCGAATTTTTTGCGTCGGGCCCGTCATGTCAGGCAGCCGTCAGCGTTTTTTCGTCGGAGTATCGTCTTTGTGTATGTGGCTATCTGCTGCCACTCCTCCTTTCCCCGAAGCATCACCCCCACGATGTTATCGGGGGTGATGTCAATTCCCGAGGTCGCCTTCAGTCTCTGTCGTTGTTCTGTCCAGTGGATGCATTCGAAGAAGGTATGCTCCACGTCGTCCCGGTCATGTCGGCAGTAGGTGCAGCCCGGTGTCTGCACCTTGTCCATTGTATAAAGGTACCGTCTGAAGTAGCCGTGTCCCGTCAGTAGTTGGGTGACGTAGAAGTTCACGTCCCCAAAGTCCCGTTTGGTCCACGGTCTCAGGTCCTTTATCAACCGTCTCGTCCAGTTGCCCTTTGTCCCGTCTGTCCATCGTTGCTGCCACGTTTGCATGGTCCTGTCTCTTTCCGTCTTTGCCGCGTCCTGTCGAGTTGTGCTCTCGTCTCTGTCGTGGATCCTCTTGCGCTCGACCGCAAGAAGATCAATGGGGATTACACCAGCCACCACCAACACTGCCTCTGCTGAGACAGTCCGGTAGGAGCAGGCGATCCTCAAGGCCCCCCGTCTTTGTATAGTCGCCATTGCGTGGCAGTATCTTTTCGTCTTTAGGGCGTCCGCCCAGATCTCCGCGCCATAGAGAAGGCTCGAGTGGGTCGTCGACATTAAGAGTCTCCGTTTTCGCGGTCTCGGTCCGTTCGTATTTGCCATCAGGCGGCTTAAAGATGCTACCCTTTCGGCCGCCTTTTGGGCTGTCTTTAGTATGTGGGGCCAGAAAGTCATCTTTGTATCCAGGGTTACCCCCAGGTACTCGACTTTCCCTCTGGCTTCGATCTCGTCTGTTTGCACTTTCATTGGTAGTCTTGTGTCTATGCGTTTCCGTGTAAGAAACGCCAGTTCTGTCTTTTCCGTTGCTAGTTGCAGTCCGTGTTCTGTCATCCATCGACCAACCCGTCGCATTGTCTGGTTTAGTTTGTATTGCGCCAGTTCTGGAGACCGCTCGACGATCACCGCTACCACGTCGTCAGCGTAAGCAACGAGGCGAACCCCAAGCGGGAGCTCCAGTCTGAGCAGGCTGTCGTATGTTGCGTTCCAGAGGTCTGGTCCCAGTATGGATCCTTGGGCGACCCCCGCGGTAATTTGTCTAGTTTTTTGTCCTTCCGTCGTCTTGTATATTATCCGTCTGTTGCGCAGGTAATCCTCCACAACTCGGATCAGATATGGTGCCACCCCGAAATTGCTCTTCAGCGCCTCCAGTATGTCCACCCACCTGGCCGAGTTGAAAGCATTCCTGACGTCTAATGTCGCCAGCAGTACGATGGGTCGTGCTGCGTGGCAGTGTCTGTCTGTCTCCCTGAAAGAGTCTACCACCCGCTGGATGGCGCCGATAGTCGATCGCCCCCTCCGGAAGCCGAACTGCTCGTCTGAAAGGCCTCCTCCTGTCTGCATTGCGGCTGTCAATCTTGTTCTAAGTAATTGTTCGTACAGTTTTCCTGTCGTGTCGAGTAAGCTCAGCGGTCGGTAGGCCGACGGCGTGTTGGGGTCGCCCTTCCCCTTAGGGATAAGAACCACCCTCGCCGTCTTCCATCGGTCGCTGAATGTCCCTGTTGTTAAACACGTGTTGTACAGGTCGAGATATATGTCCGGCCTCAGGCTAGCCATCAGTCGGACAATTTCGACGGGTACTCCGTCCGGTCCTGGCGCCTTACCAGTCTTCATCGCGTTGGAAGCTCGTGTGAGCTCCGCCGCGGTGAAGGTGGGGGCTTCCGTAGTCCCGTCTTCGTCCGTTGCGTCCGTACGGATGGGGTGCGTCGGGAATAGTCCGTCCATAATGCGGCCCGCGGTTTCGGCATCTTTGAGTTCTGGTGGGGTCCGGGCCCCTAGTTTGCCGGTCACTATTTTGTAACCGGTTCCCCAAGGGTCTTGTTCCACCTTCTCGCAGAGCTTCCTCCAGCATCGCGCTTTGCTGTCCCGTATGGCGTTTGTCAGCTTTTTCCGTTCTGTCCTGTATGCGGCCTGTAGGGTTTCCCTTTCAGGTCTCCCACCGGCCCTCGTGGCGCGTCGTCGGTTCTTGAGGCAGCTCTTTCGCAGTTCGGCTATCTCGTCCGTCCACCAGTATTGTGCGCGTTGGTTGCGTCTGTGTTGCCGTTTCGGCATTGTGCTGTTGCAGAGCCGCGTCGTCAGTTTAGCCGTCTCTTCTGCTAGTCTTTCCGCCCTTTGCCGGCCAGTCAGTTCAGGGGGAACGTTTGTTATCGGAGCTGGCGCTGCCGCCAGCTCTACTGTGAGTTTCTGTACGTCAAGTTTGTTCGTATTCCACCGCGGGGGGTGCTGGATCCTTGTCCGTAGCGTCGTTGTGCGCCCTGCTACTTCGAAGGCTATGTACTGGTGGTCGCTGGCCGTGTAGTCTTCGATCACCCGCCATCGCCCCACCCGTGGCAGTATTCTGTCTGCTGTCAGTGTCACGTCAGGGATGGAGTCCCCGAATCCTGGTCGTCTGTATGTCGGCGTGCTTCCTGTGTTTGCTACTACCAGATTTAGCCTTGCAGCCATTTCCAGTAGTAGCCGTCCCCGTTTGTTCGTTGTTTTCATTCCCCACTCGATCGCCCTCGCGTTGAGGTCCCCCGCCACCACGATATCTCCAGGCAGACTCCTAATTCCGTCCTCCAGGAGCGCTATCTTTCTCCCGAACTCCGCGACGGCGCAGTTCGGGGTCAAGTAGACGCTGACGTACGTGACAGCGCCAACCTTGGCCCAGACGTAGTCTTCACCAGCGCCGCCGTCGGTCATCCGGAATCGGGCAGCGCCCCTCACCCAGATAGCAGCAGTCTCAGTTGTGTTCGTGATCCACGTCCGCGTCGGCCTTCTCCTGTACGGTTCGCACAGAATCAGTATGTATGCGTCGTGTTCGTCGGCTATCTGTGGCAGTATCATGTCCGCTGTCCTGCTTCGGTTCAGATTTCCCTGTATTATCCTGTCCGTCTTCCGGCCTGCTTCCTGCACTCCTCCAGCGCGGCCCGGAACACCGTGCACCTCCCGCTTCCCGCGGGGTGTGTTACGTCCGTATGTCCCGCCTCGGCACACAATGGGCAGGCCGGTTTGCTTTTACAGTCCGTCGCGTAGTGTCCCGTCTCGCCACATTTCCTGCAGCTTTTTGCCCGGTCCTTGTTCGTACAGTTGGCCTTCGTGTGTCCGTATCCCAGGCACTTGTGGCATTTCGTCACTGTCAGTCGTTGTCTAACCCGGCATCGTACCCGTCCTATCGCGATCCGTCCCCGACCCAGCATCGCCCTGGCTTCCTGCGGTTCGAGATCGCAGACCGCCATATACTGCTCGGCCCGGTTCGGACCGAATATATGGACGCTGAAGTCCCCGTCTCGTCCCGTCTCCCGTTTCAGTGCCTGTATCACCTCTTCTGCAGTTGTGACGCAGTCCAGGTCCATGATCTCCAGTTGTACCCTGGGTATCATGGCCTTGACACTGCCCATGTCCCCGACCGCCGCTTGGAGCGCGCGTTGGAAGTCCTCTCGTCCGTCCGTGTTCGTCTGTATTTTGAGGAGACACCGTCCGTCCTTCGTCTTCCTCATGCTCTTTACCTGTACGTGGTTTTTCGTCGGGTCCACTGTCGTCCGTATTTTCCGAAGTATGTCGGAGTACGAGGTGTCATTTCCGGGCCTAACCAGCACGGCCGTCCCTCTCATCCCCCTGTTTTTGGGGGCTGCCCTGCTCTTGTTAGCCCGGGTCGTCTCGTTCGTCCCGTCCGTTCCGTTTTTATGTTCCGTTGTTTTCGTCTTTTTCGTCTTTTTGTTTGTCACCGTTTGCCATACTCCAACCGCCTCCGTTTGTCTTTGTGGTGGTGGTGGTCGTTTCTGTGCGGTCTCCGGAGGGGTCTTCGTGGCCTCTCGCTTCCGTTTTTTCGGTCGCACTTCCCGTTCCGTCTCTGTTTCTGTCTCCCCCGTGTCTGTCTCTGACAGGTCTACGGTTGTTTGTCCTTCCATGTCTGTCCTAGTCCGTGTACTTAACGCGACGTCTGCGGCCTCGAGAATCGTTTTTATGCCAGTTTTCACCGTCATATTCATGTTTTTCTGTTTGGCTGCTGCCTTGGCCATTTCCGTAGCTGTCCTCTGTATGAGCTTCAGCAGCTCCGTTATGTCCAGGTCTTTCTGTCGTAGTGTTGTGGCGTCCGTTGTTGTTGCTTCTTTCATCTGTCCGTTTTTTGTGCTCGTCCTGGTTTCAGCGTCATAGGCGGAGGTCGCTGAACTTATTCCGCTCCCTGCGCTCGACGCGCTGTCCGTCCTGTGTCGCCCCGGTATGCGCAATGTGTCCCTCCCCGTACTCATTGTTTTCGGTTTTTGTTTGTTTGTTTGTAAATATTTTTCCATTTTTGTTCCCACGAGAATTCAGGAAGAAACGGTCCACCCCCACAGAGCCTGCATGTGGGGGTAAGGCTGATTACTATGGGGTTTCGCCCGGTTCCCCATAGGCATCGTGAAAGGCACTTTAACCCAAGTACCATCCAGCCCTCGGCACGATAGCTTCCACCTTAGCTTGGGGAGTGGTCCGCGACAGGGCCTTAGGTCGCCTAGACCAGTTTTTACGCCGGTCGGCTTCCTTATAGCACCCGTTGACCAGAGAAATCCGCTTCCCCCACGTTCAGGGTCGCGGTCCCCATATGGCGCCCCGTTTCCCTGTCCGTCTAGGGGTCGCTTCATGCTCTGGTCGTCCCTCTATCCGCCACCTGAGGACGCGCCCGGTCGGCCTCACCCCGGTTCCCCGCCCCTCTTTACGAGGAGGAAGAGAACCCCGAGGATGCTTTCATCTTTATTAATGTTGTTATTTTCGTTATCATCATTTTCAATTTCTATGATCTTCAAAATGTTATCATAATTAATAGAATCATTATGAATATACGGCTTTCTGTTTTTTTGTAGAATATCTTTCGAAGCTTCATAACATTCTATGTCTATATTCAACGGTTCATTTTCTCGCCATGGTTTAAATAATAATAATTGTTCTCTATAATAGTTCATTTCGTCTTGATGGATATTGTATTTTCGATATCGAATAATTTTATGTTTTAATCTCAATTTTATGTAGCCACCATTATTTAATAAAGGTATAAGATTGCCTACCATTTTATTTTCGGTTTTTTGATTGTCATTATCATAATCTTCGTTTATTTCTTCTTGATTGTCTGTAATCGCATGTGATTGCATAGCTGTTTTATATTTAAAGTATTGATATAAAGCAGCAAAGTCTGCCAGACAAACATTTTCCATTGGAACTGGTCGTAATTTATAATGATCAAGTAATCCTTGTTGAACTATATCTGTTGATTCAGGATCTAATTCTTGTAATTCCTTGCGCGATTTTAATACTTTGGTTCTTTCTTCCAAAGGTACGGTATTAATATAAATTGAACCTCTTGAAGAATATGACATAGGCATTGATAGTAAATGATAAATTACTTCCTGTGCTGAAATTTCGCTTTTGTTAATAAAGCAATTAGCTATACTTCTCTTTTTTTTTTGTAGGGTTATATTGTCTTGTTTTACTAAATCAGCACATTCTCTCAATGCACTAGACATTCCTCGATGTGACTTGTTTATATAATTTGCAACGTATGATGCACATGCATAAGGATCTAAAATAAACTGGATGTCCATATTTGCTTTATGTAATTTTAGTATTGTTTCATTGTAAGGATTAATTCTTATGTCACGTACATTTCTTTTCAATAATACCATTGGACGTTTGATATATGCTTGAATAACTGTAATGTATTCTTTTTCCGTCATTGATAGTAGTTCTAAAAATTCTTCAAAAGTCATACTGTCATATGATTGTAAATTTTTACTTATTTGATCTAATGTAGTTCTTATAAGCTTAAATTTGTCATACATGTTCTTTTGTTTTTTTTAGCGATATGTTCATTTAATGGTTCCATGATAGTGGTTTTTTTCATAGGATAATGAGGTACGTTGTATCGGCAAATAGGTAAATTATTTTATATTTTTTTGCATTTTTTCGTATGTTTATGGATTTGTAACGAAATTAATTGTCTAATTGACTTATTTTGTGAATCACAAGATACTATTTCATCTATGAAAGTTTCACATTCTTGTTTAGAATTTGTATCATCAGGATTGTATACAGGTGCATTATTTAACCAAATTAATGCATGTAAATGTGGACTTCCTCGGTGTTGAAATTCTATTCTATAATACAAATCAACAATAGGAAAGGCCGCAAAAGGACTATTTTTAGATTTTAAAAATATCAGTAAGGATCTTATTCGATGATCAAAATATCTAGCGCAAGTGACTGGATCTGATTGTATTAATTTAGCTTTATCTTGCCATGATAATTGATTTATTATTTCATCATTTTTATCTTCATTATATAAAACTTTATAAAGTATTCGTATCAAATCATTCCATTTAGTTTCAGCAGCAGATAGTGTTAAAAATATTGTTGGTTTTCTCAATTGTCTAATCATAGCCATTACTGCTTTCTTTTTTTGTTCCCAAAATACAGGACTAGATCTGTCGATTTGTAAAAATCTTATACAATCATTGTCTTGAACCAATTTATCAACATAATTGTTATTTAATACATTTTTTGCAGTGACTTTGTGAGTTTTGCGTTTCATTCGTAAATGAGTTTATATTAGAGACACTATTTTTTGTAATCGTACTCTAGTATAACTTATGAATAGTTTTGAAATTTTGTTAGCACATCTTCGATCGTACATTCTGATTTCCGATTTCGCTCTATCTGCAAGCGAAATTTTGCGAATAGATGATATTCGACTTTGTCCATCGTAAATAGTTGGGAATGCCAATATTTCAAAATCTTCATCGTAAAGTAGTGATATAGGGATTTGATTTTCACCTGGAGCTATCTTTATTCCGACGTTATTAATAAATTCTGGTTCCAATAATGTTTCTTCGCCTCCTGGATTAATTGGATCATCTTCGTGTTCTTCCCAAATAATTTGATTGTTTACTATGTTGAAATAGTTACCGGTATTTTTATCAATATTTAATTGTATTGATTTATCTTCATTATTATTGATATTTTGTGCTTGCGTCATTTCAATTTCGTCATTAATATATATATTATCTACAACGTTTTTATTTTGAAACCATTTCTCGTTTAATATTATTTTATGTTTAATATGTAAATCAGTTGTGATTAAATATTGAACTGCATTCACAATTTTATGTGGTCTAATGATTTGGTAATTATAACAATGTTTGTCACGCATACGTCTCATAAGTTGGACATGAATAGTGTCAGTTTCATTAGCATTTCGTGGAAGGTTAGAAACAAATGCATTTATATTTACTGGGATATTGACGCAATTTCCCTTTAATACCATATTGTTTTTCAAATCCAAGAGTTCGAATTTGTAAAAATGGTAATCTAGGCGATATAAATCTCTCTTTCATAATAGATAAATTTTGTAAACTATCATGAATTACTGGAAATTCTAAACCATTGATAAGTGCTAATTTTGGTATATTGGTTTTAAATAAATCCCTTTTGCATGTTGAACAGAGTTGAATTGTATTTTTTTTAGTTGTAATTTTACATATGATTTTCCAATCTGGATGAATTTTTTGTTTCGTTGCCATATATTCATTTGTGAAGGTGGAAATTGAGCTCTGAAACCATAATCCCCCACAACATGAACATATATAAGTAGGTCCTTCGGTAATAGATTTATTATAAATTTTAACGTCGTCATTTTCATTTAAAATATCATAATTCAAATAGTTTGTTATGACCGTCTGTTTTTTTCTATCGGTTGCTTTAATCAATTTAATTTCTTGAATGTTTGTTTTGCGTAAGTATCTTATCATCTTATTTTCATATATTTTATTTATATGTACTTTTTCTATCGAAATAATTTTTATTTTTTGATTGATTATCATTTTCCGTGATGTGTTTATTTTAGTTGATGAGTAATAAATGCGATTTTTTATTTTCTCATTTACTCTCCAAATAATATTTTGTCGTTGTTTAATTTTTCTCATTTTATTATTTTGTTTTTTGATTTGTTCGCATAAATCATCACATGATGTATTTCCTATTTTCTGTTTCTTGATATATTTTTCGCGTGATAGTAGTTCTTCTTTTTTATAATAGCAATCATAAATCCGTCTTTTCCTTTTTGTTAGCATATGTACATGATTTTCCTTTAATGAATTTTCTTTGTTTGACCGCATCATTTGTTTTCTTTCTTTGTCTTTTATTTTTTCGTGCGCTCTGAAAACTTTAATGGAGCGTTCATTTTGTTTACGAATTTTATCTCGTAATTTTTTATTCATAAGGCGTTGTTTTTTAATAGGAATGTGTGATTCATTTTCGATATTTAATTGTGAATAATCGTTCCGAATTTTGCGTTTCCCTTTGCACTCTTTAATTCGATTTTCAATTTTCAAATTTTTATTTTGTTGTTGAATTATTTTATGATTTCGATCTTTTAATTTGAAGATAATCTGTTTTTGTACTAGTTTGGATATATTAGATGGTTGTTGATTTTGTAAATGTTTATTTGAAAGTACATTGTTATTGCAATTTATATTGGCTTCAGTGTTACTTTCTTTGGTAGTAATTTGTTTTTTCTTGCAACATTTGTCTACATCAATATTTTTACGTGTAAATGTTTGGTTTTGTATTCTTTCTGATCTTCGTAATGTTTGAATATCGTTTTTGATTATTTGATTGTTATACGTTTCTTGTTTATATTCTTGATTGTTTTTTGCTTTTTTCGTCGCAGATATTTCAGATGTTGATTGTACTTCCGTTTTTTTCTTTTTTGGTTTTAAAATGTTTTGTTTTACGGGTATTAATTTCATTTTTTCGAATTGTTGGGATAAAATCGGTATAGAGTCGTTCTTAAGATCGTGACGTTTTCGTTTTTTATTATGGTTTATCTGTTTTATTTCTTGGTTTATGTTAATATCTGCAATTTTACTTTTCATATTTTGAAGTCTCGCTGATTTTCTCAATGTTTCAACTTTGTTTTTGATCTTTGGATTTTGGTCTTTTATACTATATGCAACTATGTTTATTTCATTCGTTGTTACTGTACATTTTTTCGGAGATTCGTTTTGTTTGGCTTTGTTATTGACGTTTTCAGTAGTTTTTCTTGATCATCCAAGCTAATTTGCGAGAGTTGTTGTGATAAATTTGGTATTGATGAGTGTTCGAGATCACTTTCTTTTGTTAATTTATTATTTTCCCGTTGAACTTCCGATAACATTTTAGTGTTGGTTGAGAAAGTTCTGTTTAGTGAAAATTCTATATCTTGGAAAATTTCGAAATGTCCTGAACTTCGTTCACCAGAGAATAATAATTTGATGTATGACTCATTGTTTGTCGTTTCATAATGTTGATCTGTATGTGATGGGGAAAGTTTTTGAATGAAAACAATTTTCTCGTTAGTCTTTTCGTATATGATGATTCCTTTTTGATATTTGCGTATAAACATCGCTATTTCAAAATCAGTACCATAATTTCCATTAGTGTTCATATATGTGTAATATTGATGTCGATTTTGAAACACAAAACTTGGATTTGTAATTTGCAAAAGATATTCATTTTCTGACCAATTATTGAATACGTGATCAACGATATTTTTTCTAATTTCAGCATGTCTGTTTTGATTTTTGTACAACCCATAAGATAAGCATCTGAATAAGCAATTGCCATCTTTTTCTATCTGGACAGTTTCGAATTGATTTCGGGACATTACACAGCTGTATATAAGCGGTTCAAAATAGAATTATTTTTTAGTACTGAATAACTTTAGGTAGTGAGATAAATAAAATCTATTTATATTTAGGAATTGTAATTTTTTATCGATATTTTAATCATATGTTAAATGATTATATTCATGTAACAATCTTTGTCAATTGACTTATACATAAAGTCCTATGAGCTGTTTTTTTTATGTTTATAGCACTATTAGCTGCTTTTCTCTTGAACGCTTTGAGTTGCTTTTTTTTGTTATTTAGCGCTATAAGCGGCTTTTTGTCATTTAGCGCTGAAAGCTGCTTTTTTATATTCAGCGCTGCAAGCTGCTTTTCTTTTGAGCGCTTTGAGCTGCATTTTTTTATTTAGTGCTATAAGTTGTTTTTTTCAATTTAGCGCTGATAGCTGCTTTTTTTCTATTTAGCGCTGAAAGCTGCTTTTTTATATTCAGCGCTGTAAGCTGCTTTTTTTGTATTTTTTATTTTTATGTAAGTAATGATCTGAAAAATAAAAGTAAATGATTAGTTTGGTAAACATTCTAATATTTTACTAATGGTATGGTAAAAGAAACAATAATATTTTTTACATATTTAACAATCATGTATTATGATATACAGAGTTTATACATCAGTTCGCGTATTTCAATTATTCACTCTGGTTTTAACACATGATTTTTTTTTTTAATTTTATATAATATATAATTATTTAATTTTCATTTATTTGATATTATATGAGAAAATTTAATTTAATCTGAAAATATTATGTAGATGTATAAATTGTATTTAGTTGAAAAGTAAATCATATCAGAAAAAAATGTTGTTTCTTCTTTAATATTTATTAAATTTCGTGACTCATAATTTCGATTATTATATTCATTGCGTAGGAGGTTTTAATATATTTAAATACTTTTGGTGGAATTAAAATTTGCGATTTATGAAAATAGTTATGTGTGGAAATTTCCTTTCCTTTGTGTTGAAATTGTAATTAAAGGACAACTCTGTGCGACAATTGATATATTCAAATTAGTTTTGTTTCTTATACATCGTTCGAACGGCTATTCTGCAGCTTCTAAGCATAATAAACATTCAATTTTTGTACGGCATGACAATTTTAGCTTTTCATTTATGCTGGAGAAAATTATAGGGTTTTTGAACGCTAATTAAAATGAAAAAAAAAAAAGAAATTGTAACATTGTTTGATTTAAAAATGCTATCGCGGAATTTTTTGTTGTTGTATAATTACTACATTTATGCTCTAATTGAGGGACTATTAACGTGTATGATCGAATAAACTTTCGTGGAATTATCATTATTTTTTAATTTATTAGCTAATAATTCACGAAAATGCACGTTTATTTTGTCGTTACAATCGCGATAAAAAGACAAATATCGGTGATTAATATTTTATTTAGATACATTTTTTCAATAGTGCAGTTTGAAAGGTTGATTTACTGTTTCCAGGTGTGAAGAATATATAATTTTTATAAAAGATTAAGAATTTCATTATTCAATGACGCTTGAGAAAGTTTAGCGTTCTTTGAGGAAAATTTACATGAGCTGTACAATGCCAGATTTGGAAATTCAGTCTTGGCAATTTTTTGTACAGTTCTTACATTCGTGTTAGAACTATAGGATCATTAACATAAACGATTGAACGTGATTTCGTCGAATTATCATTTTCGACTTATGAATATGATAATGTACGAAAATTCACGTTTTTTTGTCGTTAAAATCGCGATAACTGAACAACTATCTGCGATAATTGTTTTATTTCGATAATTTTTTTTAACCGTATAGTTTGAATAGTTATTTTAAAGCATCTAGCTGTGAGGAACATCGAATTTTTTCAAGATAAATATAAATTATCACTTTTCACTGACACTTGAAAAAGTTTTGCGCATGTGTGGCCGTCCGTATGTTTGTTATGCGTATGTACGGCATTGTATATTAAGAGATGCAGTATCATGTCATCGACATCAAAGTTAATTAAGATAAAATATTTTATATAATATAAGAGTTTTTTCGACTGATATTCTCTTGAATTTTTCTTAAGAGTTAGTGTTACAGACGACGAGCGCTTCAAAAATGCGATCCACACTTTGTCTGGCACTGAGCAACTGATCGCGTTAAAATGTTGCGGATATCTAGAGAATCATGGCACAAAGTGGCTATACAATTTTTTTGTCCAAAATTGTTGCCATAATTCCCTCAAAATTTCAAACCGCTCGGTTGCTCAGTCGCAGAGAAAATACGGCTCGCGTTTTCGAATCGCTCGTTGCTTGTAACACTGTTTTCAAAATTATGGAAAAAAAAACTCTTAGCCACTTTTTGCCGTAATTCTATAGATACCCCTAAAATTGTAACACGATCAGTTGCTCACAATTAGTGTCAGAGAAAATGCGGATTCCGTTGTTGAAGTGCTCGTCGTTTGTAATACTGACTTAAAACTTGGTGTCAGATGTTGCCATAATTTCTGATATACAGACAAAATTTCCTTTTAAAATATATATACTTATTTTTCGATGATTAATTTGTATTATATCGATATAAATGTATACATACATAACACATTTTAAACTATTTGTAAGGAAGAATAAATTATTAAGTAAAATAAAAGTTGAAAAAAAATTGTATTTTTTTTCAAATCTAGTATATCTTTTCTTAAAATCAAATGTACCTGCTTACTTTTCATAAATAAGTATTTGTATAAAAATACTTGCATTGATGAAGAGGCAGTGTACAGCTTGTAGTCTCGAAGCGAAAAAAAACACTGATTCAACGAAACTTTTAAATTTGTCTTATTGAAAAAACAACAATGAACTTGTATGATTACAATGACAGATGTGGATTATCGATGAACGAAAGACAGGGAAGGCTCATGTCGACAAAGATCGAGTTCCAATAAAGCTCACTTCTTGCTCTAGGGGTAAGATGTCGCTAGTATCGCCATGTTGTAGCGGTTGCCGGTACGGCAGTTCCCGACCAACCGCGTAAAGCGCGAAAGGTGTCGTGGACAAAAACGCTGCCGGGCAAGCAGCGACGAACTGACACGCAGCGCCTCGGACGGTAGCCACCCGAACACCGAGTCGAGACTCGACACCGAGTTTCGCGTCTAGAAAAGATAGACACCTTGTTTTCTCGACCGTCCTCGACGCAACACGCCGAATGTCGTATAGTACAAATTATCTAAAATAATTATATTGTTGTTGAAAAATAAAGACTCTATTAAGTATATTGTGGGTAGAACCGTGCGCGGAATATGTTTCCCTAGTGATTCCCCCACATAATTGGTGACCCCGACGTGATTGACGCGGATTACGAGATCCCGCCAAAAAAACGCACGTGCCACGAAAATGCGACGCCGAGTGTTGAACAATAAACTCGACGGCTACAACGAGCTGTGCTAGTGCGTGGACGCCGAATCTAAAAAATACGTGTGTGCCTAACGTGAAGCACACACCTGCCAAATTCGCCGCTGAAAAAACCTGCGTGTTGAACGACGGAGCTGTGACAACGGTTCATCGAGTGGTTCGCTTGACGCAACGACAACGAGCTCAACATTGCGTCAGAACATAACCAAAGATGAGCATCACACATTCACCGACGCGTCAGCAGGGACTCGGGAGCAGTGACGAGTTCGCACAACGACCCGATCAACGGATATCGAACCTACCGTCACAATCAACAGGGTTAGCGACAATGCCACCGGCGGAGCAGCAGGTCATAAACGAGGTTAGATCGCCCAAAATCCCGCCATTTTGGCAACCGGACCCTGAGTTGTGGTTTTTTCAAGTCGAGGCGCAATTTCATTCATGCCGAGTGACCTCAGACGTTTCCAAATATTTCACGGTGGTCGGGGCGTTGGACAAAACGGTCTTGCAGCAGGTTTCGGACGTACTGAGAAATCCACCGGAGAGAGAGAAGTACGAGACATTAAAACGAATTCTAATCCAACGATTCACTGATTCTAGAGAAAAACAGCTACATCGTTTGGTAACACAGCTGGAACTAGAGGACAAAAAACCTTCACAATTGCTGCGGGAGATGCTAGCGCTGGCTGGAAATAACCTCCCCGACGACGTCCTCCGAACACTGTGGATGAAACGCATGCCCGTTAATGTTCGCTGCGTGCTGTCAGCCTCCGAAGGAGTCGAAATAAATAAGCTCGCACAGATTGCGGATAAAATCATCGACGTTTCCACACCCGGACAGATCGCCGAAGTCGAAGTCAACTCGTACCAGAAGCAATCTCCACGGCAAAGGAGTGACAGCGAGCGAATCGCGGAACTCGAGTGCTCGATTGAAAACCTGGCCAACCTCGTCAAAAAGGCTCTCAACACGCAAGTGTTGAGAGCCTTTTTGACGAGGATACGGGTCCGTACCCGGACCCGTATCCATTCACGCACCAGGGAACAGGAACGTACAGCCCAGCCGAGCGAGGGCGGCCGGTGTTATTACCATGAGAAGTTCCGTGAAAACGCACGAAAGTGCCGAGAGCCATGTTCCTGGACGAAGAAGAGTTCGGGAAACTAGAAGAGCCGACTCGCGAATTGGCGGTCGCGGACGGCGCGAAGCAACACCGCCTTTGTATTAGAGATAAAGACTCTGGTACCAGCTATTTGATAGATACTGGTGCCGACCTATCAGTATTACCAAAGCGATTCGTCACGAATCGAAAACTTAAGTCAGTAGACTATAAATTATTTGCCGCAAACGGATCTACAATTAATACGTATGGATCTATTCTAGGCTGTGCCAACTTGGGGCTACGGCGACAATTTCCGTGGATTTTTATAGTGGCCGACGTAGCCCAAGCAATATTAGGAGCAGATTTTCTATACCACTACAATCTTCTAGTCGATCTACGAGGACGCCGACTAGTCGATAATAACGCGAGACTGTTTTCAAACGGGAAATTGGTAATTGCTGAGCAACCTGTGGTCTCGTCCATTGACCCTAACGGAGCTTACGGTCAGCTGTTCAAGGACTTCGTGGATTTCACCACACCGACGGCCAAGAAGGCAGCGACGCACGGTGTGCAACACCATATCGTCACAACAGGACCACCCGTTTACGAAGCTGCGCGACGTCTCACCGGCGAGAAATTCAAGGCAGCCAAGGCTGAGTTCCAATATATGTTGGACCGAGGGATCTGCCAGCCATCGAAGAGTGCATGGGCCAGCCCGCTCCATCTTGTCGCAAAGAAGAATGGGGATTGGAGGCCATGCGGCGATTATCGCCGACTGAATAAAGTCACGGAGCCCGACAGATACCCGGTTCCGTACCTGCATGATTTTTCGCACAATCTCAGGAATTGCACAGTTTTTTCAGTTCTAGGATCTGGAACGAGCTTACCATCAAATCCCAGTGGCACCCGAAGACCGACCGAAGACTGCCGTAATCACGCCATTTGGGTTGTACGAGTTTAACGTGATGACGTTTGGCCTGAGAAATGCTGCGCAAACATTCCAGCGCCTCATGGACAGCGCATTGCGGGGGCTGGAATTCTGCCACTGCTACATCGACGATATCATCGTCGCTTCGAACAATCAAGCAGAGCACGAGAAACACCTGCGGATAATCTTCGAGAGACTGCGAGAATACGGACTGTCGATAAACGTATCGAAATGCACTATCGGCGCCAACGAGGTGAAGTACCTGGGGTACCTCGTGGATAGCAAGGGCACGAGGCCACTCCAGGAGCGAGTCGAGAGCATTCAGAAATATCCGAAACCACAAGATATCAGCGAGCTCCGCCGATTCCTCGGCGTAATAAACTTTTACCGACGTTTCGTCCCGAATGCAGCATCGGTCCAATCTCCGTTGCACGATTACCTGATCGGAGCCAAGAAGAAGGACAAACGACTGATAACCTGGACGCCTGAAGCCGAGCACGCGTTCGAGGCCTGCAGACAGCAGCTGGCCGACGCATCATTGCTCGCTCACCCGATACCTGGCGCACCGCTCATCCTCCAAACGGACGCTTCGGACACCGCCATCGGAGCCGTCCTTCAGCAGCGTTGCGGAGATGAGTGGCAACCTTTGGGATTTTTCTCGCGCAAGCTGACTCCTGCGCAAACCAGATATTCGACGTACGACCGCGAATTGCAGGCCGTGTATAGCAGCCTGAAGTTTTTCCTCTTCATGGTGGAAGGCCGCCAACTCGTCATCAAGACGGATCATAAGCCGCTGACTTTCGCCTTTCAACAGAAAGCGAATAAGGCTTCACCGAGACAGCAGCGACAGCTGGACTTCATCGGACAATTCACTACCAGCATCATTTATGTTGCTGGCGACGAAAACACCGTCGCAGACGCTTTGTCCTGCGTCGAGTCCATCGACATGCCTGTCGTCGTCAGCACCAAAGATTTAGCCGAACATCAGGCCAACGACGAGGAATTGAAAAGCCTGATCGCGCCCGGCGCAACGACATCCCTCGAGCTTCGGAAACTGCGCGTCGATAACACCGAGACGGTCATATATTGCGACGTCTCCGGCAGCGACGTCCGACCATACGTGCCGCGATCCCTGCAGAGACGCATCTTTGACGCTGCACACGGCTTGGCACACCCCAGTGCACGTTCGTCCAAAAAGCTCGTCAGTCAACGATTCGTTTGGCCGAACATGAATCGCGACATCACCGAATGGGTTCGAACGTGTCTCCCGTGCCAGCGCAGCAAAATTCAGAGGCACAACAGAAACGTTCCAGAGCGAATTCCCATTCCGGATTCGCGATTCCACCAAGTCCACATTGACATCGTGGGGCCACTGCCAACGTCAAGAGGCTACCGGTACTGCCTTACGATGATCGACCGATTCACCCGATGGCCCGAGGCCATTTCCATTGCAGACATCACCGCAGACACGATCGTAAGAGGATTTTTCTCCGGTTGGGTGGCTCGTTTCGGAGCACCTGCCGTAGTTACGACAGACCGAGGCGCACAGTTCGAGTCAACGATTTTTCAAGCGTTGCTCAAACTCGTCGGGTGCGAACGGACACGCACTACTGCCTACCATCCTGCATCTAATGGTATGGTCGAAAGGTGGCACAGGTCCATGAAGACCGCGATCAGGTGTCACAGCACCGACGACTGGGTCGACATACTTCCCGTCGTATTATTGGGACTTCGAACCAGCTTCAAAGAGGCCGTGAAGGCAACTGCGGCCGAATTGGTTTACGGAACGACGCTACGACTTCCTGGTGAGTACTTCATCGATGAGGAACCCACCAAGGACCCGCAAATTTTCGTTGAACACTTCCGGGAGAAAATGCGGAAGGTCCGCTCCGCGCCTGCGGCGCAACACAGCAAACGGAAAGCGTTCGCACATAAGACGTTGTACACGTGCACACACGTGTTCGTGAGAGTGGACGGCGCCAAACGACCGCTACAGCAACCGTACGAAGGCCCATACGAGGTTCTCGAGAGGATTTCGGACAATGTTTTTCGAGTAAACGTAAAAGGCCAACCGACAACGATTTCGACAGAGAGGCTGAGACCAGTTTTTTTCGAAACAACGGGTCAGCCGCATTCAACGCCATCGACCGGAGACGCTGTTGCACAGTCACCTCCGGCGCAGGAAACGTCCCCGCAAAGGCAACGATCGAACGAGCCGCGGACGTACGCAAGAGCGAAAAATGATTTCGCGACTTCACATGAGCGAAGTCACTCGGAGGGGAGTACTGTAGCGGTTGCCGGTACGGCAGTTCCCGACCAACCGCGTAAAGCGCGAAAGGTGTCGTGGACAAAAACGCTGCCGGGCAAGCAGCGACGAACTGACACGCAGCGCCTCGGACGGTAGCCGCCCGAACACCGAGTCGAGACTCGACACCGAGTTTCGCGTCTAGAAAAGATAGACACCTTGTTTTCTCGACCGTCCTCGACGCAACACGCCGAATGTCGTATAGTACAAATTATCTAAAATAATTATATTGTTGTTGAAAAATAAAGACTCTATTAAGTATATTGTGGGTAGAACCGTGCGCGGAATATGTTTCCCTAGTGATTCCCCCACAATGTGCTTGTTACACTGCCTGCGTACAGTACGCTTAAGCCCGCTGCACACGATGCTTGTTTTCCTGCTAGAACGTCTGCTGGGCGCTAGGTTGGCTACCTTGCGGGCTGCGGAGATGGAAAGTGACGCCACTGCTGGCTTCGTAGCGTGGTAGCTTGCTGGATTTCGATGATAGAACGGGTGCTATTTTCGGTGACGGATTCCGCGCTATAGAGACGTTTTCTATATATATGTAAAGGAAATATATGTCCTTTAAATATTGCCGCGCTCTTCGGAGCGTCGTGCGTCGGTACACTAGCGAACTTACGTTTCCGAAACACGGCACAATTTTGACACATGGTCAACTACGGTTAAGATAACCTGAAAACGGAAGGAAAGAATCATACATAGACATAGTGGTTAACGAACATTAAATGTCGTTTCTTTTGTTACAGGTAAGGTCCGCTTTGCAAATAATAGTTTTAAGATTTTTGTATAATGAAAATATATCGTACTTTTGTTACAGAAACTCAATTGTGTTCTGACTTCCACGTGTCGAGCCCTCCTCGCCATATAAAATAACTTACATATATATATATATATATATACTTTTGATAAGGAATTTCGCGCCATAATTGTTTCAATTCAAAATGACTCAAAAGTGGTTACGGCGTAAATTGGTGTATTAATAGACGAATATAAAGAGGAGTCGTGTTTGTATGCAACAAATTCGCCAAATTATCATAATAAAAATCTGCGAGCTGAAGCTATCAATAGGGTAGCCAACGCTCTTATGAGGTTACGGCCAACAGTGACACCAAAAGAGAAAGTTAACAACAGCTTTCCACGCACTCTAGGTGTCCTAGCTACAAGCATGGTGTGAAGCCAATACAGCTGGGGAGCCATCACAATTTCCAGCACCACAGCTCACTTGCGTCCGAGTAGAGAAATCTAGCAGAGAATATAGCAACGAAACAAACATCGTGTGCAACGAGCTTCATGTGTGCGTCTGGTCGGTGATCGATTGCTTTATCGATACTCGGCATAGTACATTGATATCAGAGATAATCAAACGGAATGCCGGGCTTGCTATTGGCTATCGTTAATAAAAATAAAAAAAAATAAAAAATTATAAAGAAATTTAAAAAAAAACTACTGAGTAAATGGGAGTAAATTACTAGTAGATTAATTATTTGCAAATTTCAAAGTTATGAGCTAACTTCACGAAGGTACGGAAGAGTTGTATCTTTCTTGGTGCCATACAACATTACCTCACCTACCCTCGCCGCCAAATTTTGGTTTTCACTACTGGAGAAAATGGCGGAAAGTCAAAACGTAAGTGTAACGTACGCTCAAAGTTTTCTATTTTTTTTATATTAATTCATTTAATCGTAAATGTATAATGATTAATTTAAATGAATATGTTTATTTGTTTTTTCTTTTTCTTTAGATGGATATACCGGATGATACTCCGAATGAGGAGAATAGAGAACAGCCTGATGACGGAGAGGATGCCGAAGTATCAAGTATGTATTTATTTTATCATTGATGAAAAATTTGACTGAATATTTTTTGAAATAAAGCTTTTATATTTAATAATGAATTTGTTTTATGATTGCAGGGCCATATCGGGGTACGAGAGCAGGCCGGCGCCAGCAAATCGCAAGAGAGCAGAGAGGTGCGGCGGTTATTCGTCTTTTACATTATATCCTCGACCCTTTTCCGTGGCGTCGGAGGTCCGGGTCGAGGTGGTATCGCGGCAATAACCGCCGTGCCGTTCGAGGTGGGGGTGCCGTACGAAACACCGCTCGGTCACCTCAAGAAAATGCTGAATTTAATAATAATAGTAGTAATACTAATAATAACAATAATAATAATAATAACAATGAAAATAACTAACCCGTGCCGGGTTGCTACATCCCGCATCGGGCGCCTCCCCAGGTGGCGGATAGGGGGACGCCCTCCAGATATGGAGGGTACCGAGAATCTCGGGGTGGACCAAAAACACACTACACACAAACATACACAGACATGTACACAAACACGCTCGAGAGACACTGGGGATGTGAACGATCAGGAACCCTATAAACGGGGCCCTGAGAAAGCGAGTGGCCGGAGCCTCTATAAACGGGGCTTACCGGAAAGCGAATGACTGGGATCCCTATAAACGGGCTCTCCCGAGGAGTGAATGTACCTGTCTCTCATATGGGCACTCATACTCACGCACACATCACAAATAGGGAACACTACATGCAGGGGGGGACACAAACCGCAGGGTGCGGGAGGGGGTAAAAACTCTTCTCGTCGGGAAGTGACGACCCCGTGGACACCCAGTAAGTCTAGGTGGACTGAAGTCGGGCATATGCCCGATGGAGGCCCACCTAGGCGAACGTAAACAACGAAATAAATATGAACGGACATGGACAAAACAAACTACCCCAGGTGGTAACCCCTACACAGGGGGAATCCACCCTGAGTTCCGATTGGGTGCAAGCCCCGGTGACTCAAGGCAGCAGCACGGATTCTGGGGGCTGCAGAACATGCCACACAACAAACTCGGACGGACAAAAGACGAACGAGAAAAAGACGGTCACAGAACAAACTAAACACAAGTTTGGCGCAGGAAGACTAAGGCTCAACAGCGCACCAAGCGTTGCGGCCTTCGTCAGTTACAGGACCGCTATCGACAAGGGACAACCCACGGACACGACCACGAAACCGGAACAAACAGACCTGCGGATCATTGATGAGCTCAGGAATCAATTAACGAGAATCCTCGAGCGCGTCAGGATGATGCAGGAAAAGACAGGTATACAGAAAAACGTGAACAAAGAGACAAAAGACGGCATTAAAATAGTTCTGGAGGCTGCTGAGGTTGCCCTGAGTAACTGCGGAAAGCTGAAGAACCTAAGGACAGTCAGACAGAACGAAAAGACATCCACGGACCAGAACTCCAAACGAAAACGTGACGCGGCCAGCATTAGCCCTCCGCAGCAAGCAGCAAAAAAACCGACAGGGACGGAAAACGTAAAACCGACAGATACGCTGCAGCGAGAGGGAGGCTGGCAAACACAGACGAATAAAAAGAAACGGAAACAAGGGAAACAACAGACAGATACGGCGAAACGGACAAACGAAAACAAGGAACCGCAGAAACGAGACAGACAGCGCCCCGCGCCTCGTGGGACGGCTGTCCTTGTCAAACCCCAACAAGGGAAGACGTACGCTGACCTAGTCCGACAGATGAAGTCAAAGGTAGACCCCGCGACGGACAACGTGACGGTCAGGGGATACCGGAAGACAAAGGACGGAGGACTGTTGCTCCAACTGCAGACGGGACCTGAGGAGAGCCAAAGCTTCCAGCGCTCCCTCCAGAGCGCTATCGGACAGGAGGGATGCGTCCGGGCCTTGATACCCAGTACCTCGCTGGAGACCATGGATCTGGACTGCATCGCGACTGCCAAGGAGGTTGCGGCTGCCCTCGAACAAGAAACGGGACAAAAAGGGGACACGAAAGTACATGTTTTCGGCCCAAACAGAACAGGACAGTGTATGGCAGTGTGCCAACTGGACGCACACAAGGCCAGGGCACTACTGGACAAAGGACGAATAAAGATCGGGTGGGTAAATTGCCGCGTCAGACTAAGGACGACGGTTACAAGGTGCTACCGGTGCCTTGGCTACGGCCACACGAGACGAGACTGCAAGGGACCAGACAGGACGAACTCTTGCTGGAAATGCGGACACACGGGCCACGTCGGCAAGACGTGTAACGACCGACCGACCTGCTTCCTATGCGTGGAGGCTGAAAGGCCGGAGGCGGCGCACAAACCGGGCACCGGGCTGTGCGCCGTATTCAGGGAAGCGCTGGAGGAGGCCAAGAAAAGGACAAAGACATGACAAAGGTACTACAGGGAAACCTGAACCGGAGTCAAACGGCACAGATGCTACTACCCCAAGTAGCCGACGAACTTGACGCTACGATACTGATACTCTCAGAACACTACAGAACAATGACAACCCCGGCGTGGCTCTCAAACAACCGAGGCACTTCTGCCATCTGGGTCAGAGGGCAGGCCGCTTCCCGGTTATCATCTCGCGGTGTGGCAGACGACTTCGTCTGGGCTAGGGTGGACGATGTCACTTATGTCAGCGTCTACCTGACGCCAAACTGCACCGTTGAGGAGTACGGGCGGAGGCTTTCTGTCCTCGAGGATCACCTCAGACAGACGACGGGACACATAGTGGTTGCGGGGGATTTCAACGCTAGAGCGATCGAGTGGGGAATGACCATGACAAACAAACGAGGACGGTTACTGCTGGAGATGGCCGCCAGGCTCGACCTAGCAGTCGCCAACACCGGAAATACACCGACATATAGAAGACCGGGCTTTGGAGACTCCATCCCAGACGTAACGATGACGTCCGAAGGAATCCTCCCACGGATTGGGCGGTGGCGGGTGGTCGAGGACTATAATGCCAGCGACCACCAGTACATTGCCTTTGAAGTGGAGGAGAAGACCAAAACGCGACCGCAACAGACGCGACGGCTCCCGCGGTGGAATCTCCGAAAACTTGACGAGGACAGGTTCGCAGAGGAACTGATGGCAGCACCGGCTCCGCTGAAAACCATACCTGACGAACTTACTCGACGACAAAAGGCCGAAAGGCTAATCGACGAGACGACGAAACTGGTCCAGCAACTGTGCAAAAACACAATGCCGCTAAAACGCTACGGACGAAATCAAAAACAACAATACTGGTGGACAGACGAGATAGCAGATCTGAGGAAGGCCTGCTTTGCCTGCAGGAGGAAACTCACTCGGGCAAGGGGAGGACCGGAGTCGGAGACGCTTAGAACAGCTTACAGGACGGCAAGGAAAAAACTTACGACGACAATCAAAGCCAGTAAACAGAGGTGTTGGAGAAGACTTTGCGACGAGGTGGATAGAGACCCATGGGGTACCGGTTACAAGATTGTGACCGGGAGACTTGGATCCCGAACTCCGCCCGGCGTAATGGACCCTCAAACAGCACAGACAATTATCGACGGACTCTTTCCGACACACGAGACCAGGCCAGAAACAGAGGACGAAGAATACCCAGGGGAGATACCGCTCTTCACCGAGACCGAGCTCGAAAGGGCAACCGCCTCGATGAAGGCCGGGAAGGCCCCGGGACCAGACGGCACGCCGGGAGAAATCTTGCGGATGATGGGCAACCTGAGGCCGCAGATTCTCCTAGACATGTATAACACATGCTTGACGACAGGTACTTTCGGCGAGCGGTGGAAGGTGGCTAGGCTGGTCCTCATTCCCAAAGGAAAGGGGGACCCCCACTCGCCATCGGCCTACCGCCCGCTTAGCCTACTTGACACGACGGGAAAGCTGTATGAACAGTTACTGAGACCGAGACTGACGAGTGCAATCGCAGAAGCTGGAGGACTATCGGACAGACAGTACGGCTTCCGAAAAGGACGATCGACGATCGGCGCGATACAAGACGTGGTGGCGGCCTTCAACCAGCTTGAAGGCCAATGTCACGGGGCTCGCTCGATCGTACTACTGGTGACACTGGACGTACAAAATGCTTTAACTCGGCAAGGTGGACTGACATCCTAAAAGCTCTCAAAGGAGATTTCGCGGTACCGAAGTATCTGATGAGAGTGATGACCGACTACCTACGAGACAGACGGCTCACATACGAAACAACAAAAGGACGTAGGACCCGGAGGACCACGGCGGGGGTCGCCCAAGGATCAATACTGGGACTGGACTTTTGGAACGGAATGTATGACAGCCTGCTGCGGCTGGAGATGCCGCCGGGAACTTTCTTGGTCGCTTACGCTGACGACGTGGCGGCCGTGATCGTCGAAAGCGATACATCTCTGGCCCAGCTCCGACTAAACCAGGTGATGAGACGAGTAGAAGGATGGATGACGGACCGCCGACTCCGACTGGCTACACACAAAACGGAATTGATGATTTTGTCAAGGAAACGGATACCGACGATCATTCCAATGACAGTTTGGACACAAACGACGACGACCAGGGGGGAAATCAAGTACTTAGGGGTCACCCTGGATACGAAGATGACCTTCTGGCCCCACATAAAACGGACGGCCGAAAGGGCGGCTGAAAGGGTAGCAGCTTTGAGCCGCCTGATGGCAAACACAAATGGACCAAGACCGAGTAAACGCAGACTATTAATGTCGACGACTCACTCGATCCTTTTATATGGGGCAGAAATATGGGCGGACACACTGAACGTCAAAAAGTACAGAACCGCAATGACAACGGTACAGAGACGCGGGGCACTCAGGGTTGCGTGCGCCTACAGGACCGTTTCCGCAGGAGCGGTCCTGGTCGTGGCGGGCGTGGTCCCGATAGACCTTCTTGCGCGCGAGCGTAAGAGGATCTATGCCCGAAGCAGGACGGACGGACGGGCGGACGCGGCAATTAGGGAAAGGGACATGACCATCCAAGAATGGCAAACACGATGGACAAACGAGACGACTGGAGCATGGACAAGACGACTGATACCGGAACTGAAACCGTGGATCGGAAGGAGCGGCGGGGAGGTAAATTTCTACGTTACGCAGTTCCTGACAGGACACGGATACTTTAGACGTTACCTACACAAAATGGGGAGGGTACGGACTGCAGACTGCAAGTACTGTGGATATGACCAAGACGACGTGGAGCACACGTTTTTCACATGTGACCGATGGACACAGACGAGACGAAGACTAGAGGCAACAGTTGGAACCATCACGCCAGACAACATTGTCAGCGTGATGACCCAAAATGACGAACGGTGGACCCTCGTGGCCACCTACATCGAAACTGTTCTTAGGAGCAAAAATGAGGACGGATGCTTGAACAACTGAGCAAATGAGAGGGTGACTCTTCAGCAGCCTAGACCCGACAAGAGACCACGTAACAGACAAGTTTCTACTTGGACAGGACTACCCGACGGACGCATGCGAAAGCAGTACACGGACGGGAAGCGGACAGAAGTGGATTTCTCTCGCCTGATCAACCGGTCAGGGGAGGGAGGGTTTAGCTGGTAGGCATCCTACTCCATCGGATCGAGAGGGGGCTACCATCCCTCCGCTCTGCCCAGTGGAGCGGGATGAGAGTCCAGCACACGGGCGCGGACGCTCCTCCTGGAATTGGAGGGCAACCCCCAACTCCGGGCGTAGCGGAAACGCCTACGGTCTATAAAAGATTTCCCCTACGTTTTTACCACGATAAAAAAAAAAAAAAAAAAAAAAAAAATGAAAATAACTAAATATATAATAATAATACATTCATTTTCTGTACATAAGTTATAAATAACAGAAATAACAATTTTTCAAAATAATTATAATAAAATAAAAAAATAAAATATTGTTACTTTATTAATAAAAAAAAAAAAAAGCTAAATAATACTAAGCGTAAGGTAAAAGACTCAATTATTGAACATGGATCAATTATTGAACACGCTTGTATTTTTATTAAGGGCAATTAGATATAATAATAATAATAATAAATAAATAATAAAAAAATAAAAAAATACAAGAGTATTCAATAATTGGTTCATGTTCAATAATTGGATCTTTTACTTTACTATGCGTCAGCGTAACAAGCACGATGTTAACGACATCTTCTCACTGGGGCAAGAAGTAAGCTTTGCTGGGACTCGATCATCGTCAGTATGAGTCTTCCCTCTCTTTCGGTTATTGGTGATCCACGCCTGTCACTGTGTTGATGAAGATTCATCGCTGTTTTTTTTTTAATAGTTTTGTTAAATACTTTTGAATAATATTAATCGCGATAAGTGATAATTCGTATAATTTGATCGAATTTAATATGGTGTAGTTGTCTAAACATTTTCTTTTTTTGTGAAGAAGTATATTTTAAAAGTGTAAAGTTACGTTCGAGGTTATTTTTTTTTATGATAAATTAATAATATTTGAGAAGTGAAAAAAATATTTGAGAAGTGAAAAAAAGATATAAAAGTGTAAGTAATATGAGTGTTAATAGGAATAATTTTGTATGTACATAAATAATAAGAGTGTAAACAATATGAATATTCTATTCTATGAAAAGAAACGTTGACAACTTTTTTATGGCAAGCATGCTGAAAAATTATTAAAAAATTATAAAAAAAAAATTTTTAAAAAGTTTGTTATAATTGTTCAAATGAGTTGCAACTCTTGGAACACTTAAAAGATGTTAAAATGAAAGTAAGAGGGTAAAATCAAAAAATTTCGTTCACGCATTTCTGCAACCAGTAAAAAAATGCAAAAAAAAACGTTTTTTCTTTTCATATTGTATGATTAATACAATTGTGAAGTATTTTAACTCTAGAAGACACTTCTTTGAGGTCGTATAAAGAAATACTATAAGTTATATTAACATTGGTTCACAGGTTGCTGAGATTTGAACATCGATAGACAGAAAAACAGCTTTTTGGCCTAAAAACAGGTATGTTTTTAATAATTTTTATATTTTACAACATCCAAATGGATTTATATTAAAAAGGTCTGTTCATTATAATAATATACATGTTTGGTATAAATTTCAGATTGATCCGGTCATTGGTTGGTGAGAATGGAATGCGGACGGACGGCTCCTGTGACATTAATTTTGAGGAAGACGATATTAATAGGCACTTTTTTTTTTTTTTTTTAAAACATTTATATATTAAAGTGAGTGCCTAAAAACGAGGAAATCGATGAACTATCTCATCAGAAGAAGATCGAAGTCGTAAAAGAAAGAATAACTAAAAAAGGACTAAAACGAGCGACAAGATTCAACGAATCACACTGGGCCACCGGGTTCGACGAAGGCGAGATGGTGTTAATAAGAGCCTTAAACGTATCCGATCCAGCGAAGAAGCTCACGGCCAAATTCATGCCGTTGTACGAAGGCCCGTTCCGTATAAAACGATGCGTGGGAATTGCCACATATCTTGTAGAGGATCCAGCGACGAAAAAGGAACGAGGCAAGTTCCACGCGTGCCTCATGAAAAAGTACATCATCCGACGGGGACCTACAGAAAGGAAAGAAAAACCATAAGATGACTATAAAAAAAAAAAAATAAAAAAAAAAAGATAATTCTCCTGTTTAGAGACAAATACAATAAGATTTTGTTATAAAAGAAAATAAAATGCGGCAAAGAAAACAATGAACAAAAAGAAAGAGGAATTATTAAAGGAACTGTAACAAGGAAACTTTGAATCACCCTGTACGCCCAGGAAGAAAGAGAAATTCAAAATTCTAAGGAACGAGACGTTCGGCAACTATCCCCAACCGTCACCCGAATAGAAAAACACGCGCCAGAAATAGAAGTTAAATTCAAAGGTCCACGACAATCGACATCAGATGTTATTGAAATCGCAACCAAGCAACATGGAGCCACCCGAAACAAAAGGTACGAGAGTAGGCAAGAACGAGAATCAAGTCGAGATCAACATGAAAAACTATCGCCTATGGAGGAAAACGAAGAGGCGAATCGAGCGAATAATAAGGAAAAATCAACTACTGCCGATCATCAACGAATTCGAATTAATAACAATAACCGATGAGAATATTAAAGGCTGCTACCCGGGACAATCAATCGGACTATGACAAAGGGAGAGGAGAGAAGAAGAAAAGCTGGAGCATCGATTACGGACAAGCGATTACAACCGGCAGTCACAAGGTAACAACCAACGTGGAATCACGTACAAACTTTTCGACGCGTCAACCCTCCAGGGAGAATTCAAGGAAGTGCAGATAGTGGGAATGGCGTCGCCAGAACAAGTATTCCTGCGAGTACAACTACCAGAACTGGACCCCCGAAGGACGCTAATACGCATCCACCGAATAAAAAAGGAGGATCCAGAGGTACATATGTGCCTGGAAGAAGAATTATATATAGGCAAAGCAATCCTCTACCACGACTCCAGAACGTTCCATAGAGCAACAGTAATGGCATATGAAGAGCAAACAACATGGTTGTGGTTAGGGGACATCGGAGAAGAATTAACGGCTCACCAAGAAGATTGTTTTACGACACCAGCATGGACCCTCGATGTACCCCTAGCCACGATCATTTGCAACGTCAGCGGCCTCGAACCCCTGGACGACGATGAATATGACGACGACGACGTCGAGGTTCTCATCCAGTGGGTAAAGAAAAAAAAATGGAACCTAAAAGTAGAAAAAAGATCAACAGAGACAGAGGCCATATACGGCGTACTTAGCATGGAGAACGGCCCCACCTACCTCGACGTCGCCGTCGCACTCAACACAGCGAAAAGAAGCATGAACTCCGCCAGGTTCTGGTGGCACCTCCCGGGTCCACAAGCATGCAGTCACCACAATCAACAACAAAAACTCGCCAGGTATGAACCGAATGCGACAAACGAAAATCCAACAACAACGACAACAACGACAAGACCCTACCACCTAATACCAATAGACATGGATACCGATGAAGAGAGCGGCGAGACGGACAACGACGACGACCAAACCACCGACGACAACTGAACCCACCAGCTATGGCCCACCATGGATACCGAAGAGGAAGAACAGCCATCGGACAGCGAATCGATCACCAGCACAACTTCATGTTAAACAAAATTTCAAAAAAAAAAAAAAACACAAAAAAAACACAAAAACAATAAAACCCAACTTTGTACGACATCTGAATAAAAAGGAAAACTATTGTAGTACGAACCCGAATAAAACGTATATCAACATTGATTTTTCTCCCCATCTTCACCACGGCGAAGAAGATCACCGTGACTCGTAAAGAAGAAAAATCAGGGGGACAATGAAACGGTGCCAATGCCGAAAGCCCACCTGAAATCAAAATAAACATTAATACACAAGCCAACAGAGGGCTAACATTCGCACAAACGATAAGATAAAAGCAAATCTACAAATATACGAAATTTTCAGACACAACACTCCTAAATTACCTCAAAACCAAGAAAGCGAAAGCGAAGTCATACAATTGCCAACCTACTTACAAATATTTCGGTGACAATATCCCGAAATATCCTACCTCTCAACATCCTTGCCTCTAACGATAAGGAATAAGCACTTGGACGTGATCTTTCCGGCGCCCCTCTTGAATGCTGAAAAGCTACGAGACTGGTGGAGGTCGACTAGATTACTAGTAAAGGCTGAAAACCTGAAACGAAGGAGATCCATTATTAAAAAACCTTCGCCTATATCCTACTTTGAGATTTACTTACCAAGTCGTCCACTGCGAAGAGAAGGGTACACATTGTATAAAAAGGAGACGGCGAGCATCTCCTAGGTCCTCGATAAAAACAAGAAATCTTCTGAAAAAAGGAAACATGGTTAAGAAAGGTTAAAAGACGACAAAAGTAAAGGACAATTATACTTACCCCATCCTAGAGGACGAACTTGTATAATCATTACGAAATCGAACAACATTAAAAATACCAAATGGAAAAAGAAGACATAAGATTGACTCTTACCTGACTGAAAAATCGACGAAATACAAACACAACACTCGACGTTGTACCTGTCAAAATAACGGGAGGCAGCCATGTTGGTCTACGAGAGAGGGAAGAACATACGACGACTCGATCACGGAAGCTCCGACGCGCCATCCCGTCATCGATCAACGAACCGAGACGTTGATATCGATTTCACACTTATCACGGATAACGGAAGCCACGCGGCGATAAGGAAGAATTATAATTATCGACCAGCGAAAAGAACTGTATTAGAACGCGCCAAAATAAATAGAATTTGAATCTTAATCAGGTGTTATCCCAAATTTAATTTCCTATCGAACCAAACTTAGTATAAAATTAATGAACAGGCAATAACCGTTTCAATATATACAACTTAATTGCATATATACACTTAATGGTATGCAACTTAATAGTATATAAGTAGTAATTAAAAATAACTTAACAGGTAATTATCAAGTAGCGAAAGACAGTAGCGTTAGCGTGGTGATAGAATGGAGTAGTAAGCGGTAGAGTAGAATAGTGAGCGATAGAACAGTGGTACCAATAACAATCACGCCTCATCCATCCTCGCCAAGAGTTTCGCGTGGAGAGCCGCCTTGAACATAGGAAGCGAGGCGGACCGCCAAATGTTATCTGGCAGTCCATTCCACATCTTGCAGGGCACGACCACGAAGGACCGCCCAAAATATTCGGTACGCCCAGGAGGCACAACGAAGTCAGCAACTCTGTGACGCTGTTGAAGCTGGCGCCCTATCCCTTCACCCCGCTTTACAAAACGCTGCAACAGATATTGTGGCTGACCATTCGCCTTCAGCGCATATACGAAGGATACCAGCAGATATGCCCGCCGATCTACTACCTTCAGCCATCCCATCTCCCGGTAGTATGGCGTAATGTGCTCCTCTCTACGCGCACCGGTAATAAAGCGCACGCTCCGGTTTAGCGCTCTCTGAAGCACCTTGTCCAGCTCCGCCGTAAGTTCTGTTAGCAACAGGTAGCCGTAGTCAAGGTGAGGCCACACTAGTGACCCGACCAGTGTTCGACGAACCCTGACCGGCAGACAGCCACGGCACGAGCGCAGTTGGTAAACGACGCGGTTCATCTTTCCAGCAACCTTTGCGATATGCTCGCGCCAAGAAAGGGTGTTGTCAATGCATATCCCCAGACACACGACCGACGCGGAGAATGGCACGACTTCCGCCCCGACTGTAATCGGCGGGAGACGCATCGACGCCAGTAGATTGATGTAAAAGGCCGAACCCAATACCATCGCTCTGGTCTTGGATGCATTTAATCGTAGGCCATGAGACGTCGACCACTCACAGACCGCCCCAATATCTCGATTTACCCGCGCGATTCCATCCGCCACATCACTGGTTCTACAGTGCAAGTTATCTGCAGGTCGTTGGCATAAAAACTATAGCGGCATTCCCTCAGCGTTTCACCTAGTCCCCGCACGAATATGGTGAACAAGAGAGGTCCTAGCACACATCCCTGAGGTACCCGGGATCGCACCGCCCCCCATGACGATCTGCACCTCTGCCCACCGCAGACAGCTTGCTGACGGTCACGCAAGTAGACGCTGATCCAGGCGATTACACTCGATGAGAAGTTTAATGATTGCAACTGATATAGCAGCGCACTATGTGGGACACTGTCGAAGGCCTTTGAGAAGTCAAACAGGACTAGCACCGTGACCATGTAGTTGTCCACCGCTGCACGCGCATCATCAATCACCCGCAGCAACGCAGTCTGGGTGCTGTGGTGCCGCCTGAACGCCGACTGGTATGGGTCACGAAAACCATTCTCATCCAAATACCTTCCCACCTGGTCTGACACAATGCGCTCCAACATTTTCGAGAAGCAGCACAACAGCGCAATTGGCCGATAATCTCCCGCTGTTGTCGGCACCTTCACCTTAGGGATTGGACGCACTAGCGCACGTTTCCAAAGCAAAGGAAATACCGAGTGCATAAGCAAGTGAGTGAGTAGGTGCAACACCGGGCCGCTAATCACCAGCCACGCCATGCGTACCATTGTTACCGATATCCCGTCAATGCCCAAGGCCTCAGTGGAGATCCGCGCCAGTGTATTGCATAGCACCTCTGGCGTAATGTGCGCAAAATAGAACGCGCGGTCATCGAACGGCCGTTCTTCGAGCAGGGCAACACCACCCACGTCATCATTGCCACGCCCAGCTGACAAGAACTGGTTGTTTAGCTCTTCCGGCGACACAGCCAACTCCACCGCCGAGCGGCGCGTAGGCAGAATACCCAGCTTTCGAATCGCCCGCCACATGCACGCAGGGCCTCTCGTCACCGATAAGCACACATAATAATAACTGTCCCTCGCAGTTGCTATCTCCCTCTGTACCTCATTCCACATGCGCTGGAACCAAGCCCACAGTTGCGGCGGCCTGTGTCCATGCTTCCCGATTGCACGACGCAGACGATCTCTCCTTCGAATCCGTTCACGCAGCTCCTGCGTCAGCCACGGTGCCGGTTGCCTACGAACGTGCACCGCCCTCAACGGCGCATGCACGTCGAAAACTGCGACCACAGCGTCCGTGAGCAACCTCACCTTCACCTCTCCTGACCCTACACCGTAAAAGGAACTCCAGTTGAACGCCGCAAGATCACGCAGGAGACGATTTTCATCGACAGCACTGTAGTTCCGACACACAAATTTCTCCGGGCCTCTCCGGGGTACCTTCACGTCATATGAGACAAAGATAAGATCATGCTTGGACAGGAAAGGCACCGCACACTGACCGTAATCCACTATTTTCGACCGATCACTGACTATACATTGGTCAATCTGCCTACTCGACGTCGCTGTGTGGTGTGTTGGCCCATACGGCACCAAATACAGCCCATTACTCGTAATATAATTTACGAGTCTCGTCGATTCGTACATCACCGCCGCAGGATCGATATTGAAATCCCCCATAATCAGCACATGTGAGTAGCTCGGCAGGAGATCGGCCAACGCATCCTCAAATCGCGCCATGTACCCGGCGTGCGGTGGCCGCTATGCAACTGCCAATAAAACCTTAGCACCACCCGGTATCCCGACGCTAACAATTAAAAATTCCGGTTCGCGATATGAGTTACTTGACGAGGCAGCAAGAACCGTTGCACTCACACTCCTATGCACGTAAATGCCAACGCCACCTCCTCCTTGAAAATCCACATGACCCTGACGCCGCTCAACCTCTACCCTCCTATCATGACGTAGAAGACAGTAGTCAGTCAGTTCAATTGAGGCATCCGATGCATCCGGCCTAAGCCACGTCTCGCTCATACAAATGAGATGATATTCGCTGTTCGAGAATTTTATTTTAAATTCCGCGAAATGTTTGCTAAGCGGATGGCAATTTACATGGCATACGCGCAGGTAGTCCGAGATTCGTGCGATACTATCCATAATTTATCAGGCGCGCCTTCTCGGTGATCCTCCTCCGAAGAATCGGGCAGTTCTGGCCATCCGCGGCCTAATGATCTTTTTCTCGCAGCCCCGCGGCATCGCATTTGCACACATTGGCGGCCTCTCCGTGACAGTGCAGTCCCTCTGATGATGCGCCCCCGCACAATGTCCACAGCGCATCTCGCGACGGTACTCGCGAGCAATGTGGCCAAAATTCATACAATTAAAACACTGTAGGACACGAATATGGTCCACAATCTCGCAGGAGTGCCACCCGAGAGATACCTCTGGCAGACCCAGTAGATGCTTCCGACTGTCCGCTGTAGTCTCAATTACGCAATGTGTGAAGCGGCGCCCACGCGATGGATACACATAAATAACCTTGATGGCATCCTGCTCCTGCTCTGGCAAATTTAGCGCGATGAGATTAGCAACGACGTCCTCGCGCAACATTGCCGCCGGCACGTTGTGGAGGATAAGACGCGGGTTCAGCCGCACATCATCCTTAACTTGCAGGCCCACGTCCTTCAGACTTCTCAGGTCCTTAAGATCATGCAGGTTTCCACCGCTGGCCTGCACACAGACCCCGTTATTCCGCACACGGGAAACGTGCGAGATCTTAAGGCCTAACGCCACCGGGTTAATCGCTCCGTAAAGGACCTCTTTCGTCGTATTCGCCGTGGGGTATCGCTCAGCCTCGGATTCTCTTGGCTCAATGATGACCCGACTGTTCACGGCCTTGGGAACCACGGCGGTCGGTCCCCGTGGAAATGTTATGCGCGTCTCACGTTTCCCCGACACTGCACCCGCGTAGCTGCGTTCCGTTCCGCCCGCCGCTTCTGTACTCACCGCAGCCGCTTTCTCGAACTAGTTCATCGAGACCCTCCGTCGTCTCCAACTTCGCGACCAACTGCAGATATGCCGACGCTACCCGATAGAAAGAGTCGTGGTACTGCATCAACGCTCTCTCAACAGTGATCCGCTTCGCAGCACTCTCCTTATTAAAGAGAAGCACCGCAGAAATTACCAGCTTCGCTTCTGTGAGCGAATCCGTAATGTCCGTAATATCCTCACGGGAAATAGGACATTTGCCCGGTCGCTGTGTTGGCAAAAGAGATGGACGTGACCGACTGACAGGTGACGACGTTCCCGCCACCGAGTCCTCATAGTCGGTGGACGATTCGCGGTCCCCTTCGGCATGAGCTTGCAGCTCCCTCCGCACTGAGTTCGGCATATTGATGACAACAAGCGGCAACACCCTGCCGATGCGCCTTCTTGTCGCGGCGTCCCTTTAAAATTCCTTGTGCCATAGAACTCAGTTATTATTCAAACGCGAGAGAGTAAAGACACAAAATGTATCCACTGTGGGAGATAGAGGCTATTTCGCCACGCTTTGCCTGCTCGGTAATACACTTTAACGACTTTAACGACGTGTACGTCCGTACACCGATAATGGTGCAGGTGTATGAGGACCTCCTCAAGTGCCTCAATAATTATTATATTAGAAGTGGTTGTGGTGCGTGTGTGGCATTAAATCGTGTTGCAGAGAACATGTGTTGTGCGGTGATCGTGGGGGGATCCGCATATCGCGGAATAATCCGTCAAATCTCATGGGACGGTTATTCTAATATCGAACTTATTGACGAGGCTCGCGAGGTGTTCGTGGAGCTCGTCAATATTTTTTACCTACACGAGCATTTTCAGTTGACGCCTATTTTAAATATACCTTGTAGCGTCTTTGGTTTAAATCGTGTAAATTACTCTCATCGCGCACAAGAGTTTTATTTTTATATATCAGTGCGTGTAGTGGCCGCCGATACCGTGTACGGTAATAATATAACCGTCCGTTTACACGATGTGAACGGTCGGGACGTAGCACGAGATTGCTTGGACGGGTATGAACATGAAGAAGAAGAAGAAGAAGAAGAAGAAGAAGAAGAAGAAGAAGATGAAGGCTTTCATAGCACGTAGTGTGTGTATGTATGTATGTGTGTGTGTGTGTGTGTAAAAGAAACAGGAGTGCGCGAAAAAATTCGTGAGAGTGCAGGAGAAACGGACAGCACAACCAAATGGTAAATCTTAGATTTAATTAAAAAATTAAAAATAAAAATTGTTTGTAATAATTAAAAAAAGATAAGAAAAAAGAAAAAGCAAAAATAAAAAACACCCCCTTCTGCCCCGCGCACCTCTTCACCGGCAACCACGGCCGCTTGAGCTCACGGTGAACTCGGCGACCGCGGAGCGGGGGAAAAGGAGTTGGGGAGAGGAGTGCCCCACGATCGTGGGAGAGAGAGAGATAGGAGTCTTAAATCCGGGCATACTATGGTCATACGCTTCATCCCCCCACACCCCGCCAAAAATATTATCCCCGAGGGATCGTGGGAGAGAGAGAGAGAGAGGGAGAGAGAGAGAGTACCACCCACCCGTTTACTCATATTAAAGATTTTGACCTGTCGCTATAAGAGCCTTCCGCATAAGCTTAATATCATAACGGGTCTTGGTGTAGAGGTAGCTATTCAGACTGGTAGTCCGAGGGTCGGCATTTCGAGTCTCGGCGTCCGCATCGAATTTTTTAAATTCTTTAAAAAAGATGAAACTAAAAAAGCGCTCCACCATACCGACACATTCCCTCCAACTCTAAACCGCCAAAAAATAAAAATTAAAAAAGAAAAATCGCACTATGAGCGCTCCATTATACCGACACACTCCATCAAATAAAATACGACGGAACAGCGCTCCACCATACCGACACGCTCCATCCCCCTCCCCGCGCCCGCGGCTCGCCGAGCCACGGACACTCGGCGGCCGTGGAGTGGGGGTAAAAAAGCGTACTATGGCGACACGCTCTATCCCCCCTCTCCTCCCCGCGCCAACGACCGACCGAGCCACACTCGGCGGCCGCGGAGTGGGGGAAAGGAGTGAGGGTGGCCATAGTGCGCACCATACTACTATTATGTCAGGAATTCGCGGCGATCAATCAGACTCACTCGCGCACCTTAATCAATCCAAAAGTTCGCGGTCCAACTCCGATCGCACTGCGTCTTCGCTCTGAGTCTCCCTCTCGGGACGTAACAAATAGTTGCAGGTTTGGTGGCACACTATGATTTCTAAAAGATGAATATATCCTCGTAAAAAGTACACTTTACAGTCTACCAAATTTCGTGCTTACTTACTTATCAGTCCTGCTTTTCATCCTTTCTTCGATCATGTTGAGTATCGTGTGGAACGATCTTTTCCGAAATCGAAACCGGCGCAAAAATTCTTCGTCGTCGTACGTGTTAAACAAATCTGGACGTGGTCGTATCGTATATGGTTTCCGAATTCGCAATATTACTTCAATTTCCACATCATCGTCATCATCTTCACTAAATACTAATGGATTTTCGCACAAATTGTCGTTCATTGTCGTTTCAATTTTGTTTGGCTGCTCCAAAACACGGTACGCGATTCGCAGCGATACAGATGCAACTTCTTTGGTTATGTTAAAGCATTAGTTCCATCATGTTTCTATCCCCACCATTACTTTTTACACGTTCACCGGGAGGTTAAGCAGCCTACTCGGTACTTTACGGATCATATAAATTACCTTCCAGTTATAGACATTTAACTGCTGGGTAACGTTACCTGGAAGTTGGAAATCCGCCAGTTAGGAGTTTATCCGCCGCGTAGGCTACCTGACACTACCTAGAGGTTGGAACAACCCGCCCTAAAACAAAAAACATATCGCTTGCATGTATCGAAGTATCAATATTCCATGGGTGAGTATCGATACCCGCAAATATCGTTATACTGAATATCGATACAAAATATCGATATTTAGGTGGAAAAGTATCGATATTCGAGATATCGATACTGTATCACCCATCACTACCCGGCAGACAAAACATCGGCAGACGGAATCTCAACTGACAAGCCGGTAAGATCACCAGTATCAAGGGGAGTGGTCTGCGAAGCAAAGTTAGTAGGACGACATAAAGAAGCAGCCATATTCACCCGACTACACAGAAAATCACACCGGTGTCAGCGCAGTATCTAATCCATCGCAGTATCTGGACACCATAACTTCCAGTACCGCGGCCCATATTCATCATAGGCCTTGCAAGGACATGCGTATGCGACGACGATCTTATACAGACGCATTATAAAGAAATCAAAAATATAACAAAAAAGGGGCCTAAAACAAAAAAACACCTAAAACAACTGTCCATATTCATATTTGGTCACTCATCTAAGTCCTCAGATAGGCACACTCACGAACACACAAGGACCTCTAAAAAGAACGAGTTATAAAATCAAGAACACTACATTCACTTAAAAAACTAAGAAACACAAAACAGCACATGTTTACGCCGAGCTATCACTTTCATGGCAGGCGCCATATTGATCTTTAATCGCACAATCATCTATCGATGAAATTGGCAACAAGTAGCGCATGACTGACAGCGCCAACATCCACTATTCAATTCATGCCCGAAACGAGGTGCTACATAATATCACACCTCGATCACTAGATAAGACGGGTGACCTATGTTATCCACATCTCAGAAAACTGGAACAAAAGCTCGAAGAATAAAAATATTTCATTTTACGCGAGGTTCCACATTTATTTATTTCTCGCTCGAGATCTCAACCAAAACATTTTATGAAAAGAGTATCACCCGTTTCAATATATATATGAGGCATTTCGCATGAAGTCATCCAGCCTAAAACATAAAAGTTTTGTAATCGTCTTGACATTTTTATGGTCGATAGTTCTATTGATAGTGAAGCTTCCGCAAAAATGTTAAGGGTCTAGCTCAAATAGTTGCCTAGCAATAGGGGCTCAAATTTGTACCATGTTGGCCGTCGTGGCAACATTCCCAGGTTTTTATCTTCCCGAGAATATAGCGATTTTAAAAAGTCAGGAGTGATTTTTGAAGCATTTTCTACGTAATTTAAGAATCTATTCTCGCAAGTGGAGTAGCTCGCTCATTACCATAAAACAGCGGCACTAACAATATTCTGAAATTTCCAATTTTAGGTTTTTGTTAGGTATTGTTGTAGTTGCTGTTTCCGGTGAATTATATTACAGTGTATTAAAAATTTTGCATCAAAATTTTCTTACAATTATTGATTATTTCAGATTATATTCACATTATCTGATTTTCCAATTTTTCGTAAGAAGACCTGATTGCAGCTATGGATGCAACTCGAAAAGCCTTCGGTAATAAGTGTATAAATCCTTTCAATAAAAAGGCTCACGGAAACAGACGCGATTTAAGATTAATTTCTGAATCTTTACGCATGTCACTGCCGAGTTCATTTCCAAAAGATGGCAAATTATGCAGATCTTGCAGAAACGACTGCATTAAGCGTTTAAAAGAAAAGTCGTTATTAATGGCAATATGTGCGGAAATGTGCGATGGTGATGATGTTAATGATCCTCCTGTAGAAAAGTTTGCAGGGTATGATGATGATATGCTGATGATGATGATTATTGTATTCGACCTTGCAAAAAAATGGCTTTAAAGTGCAATGATGGATACCATCATGCTGGTATTGAAGTTCTGGAGCAAATTAAAGAAAAATATCGCAATTCCACTAGCATTTCAGAGAAGTTAGTATTACTCACCCTCGCACCAAAATCGTAGGGCCATTTTTAACATTAACCTTAAAAAATTGTTATGAACTTATTAATTTTATTAATAATTAAAAATATATTCTTAAAGTACGCAGAAAATGCTTTAAAAGTCAGTCCTGAATTTTTTAAATTTGAATATTTTTCGGCTATATTCGAACTGAAGTCCGAACGTTCGAGCTGAAGCCCGAACGTAAACTAGAGCCCCTATTGCTAGGCAACTATTTGAGCTCGAGCCTTAACATTTTTGCTGAAGCTTCACTATCAATAGGACTATCGACCATACAAATTTTAAGACGATTACAAAACTTTTATGTTTTAGGCTCGATGACTTCATGCGAAATGCCTCATATATATGTAACTTTCAACGAGACCTCCCCCCTTAATCTTTTCATTGTCGATTCCATGGACAAAGCCCTAGAGTATAAAAAGACTGATTATCCGTTCATCGCAGGGCACGACTTGATCAAAATATGTTATATGATGGGAGAAGAAGCGACCAAGCCGAAACCTATCATGCGTCGCTCGCTACAAAACTTCGACGGGGTGAGTTCCTTGTTTTGCTAAGAAGCAGAATCGACCCTCTGTCACTAAACGATGCTGCCATGAATAACTCCGTCGATATAGACTCTGTCATTTCAAGTTTTTCCGAAGCAGTATTGGAAGTTTTCAACATGGTTGCTCCGTTTCGTTCTTTTGTAGCCCGAAGACATCCAACCCCCTGGCTAACTGATGAGCTCAGAATTGCTATTCGCAGGCGAAATATGCTTTTTAAACAGGGCAAGCGGAAAAAAATGCATTTTGAGCTATGAATTATATCGTGATTTACGAAATTCGCTCACAATTGAGATAAAGAGGGCCAAGAGTGCCCACGTATTTGAGTCACTAAGTCGCATTACCGATCCATCGTGTCTTTGGAAGGCACTTGCGCGGCTGAGGCTTGTAAAGACAGCGACTGTATTTCCATTACAATTCTTTTCTAGAGATAAGCTAAACTCCCACTTCTCGTCCATCGCAAATTCCTCTCCTCGCTGTGCCCCCAACGACTTCGAAACGCTGCCGGCTTTCTCTCCTACTCCTACGTCACTTCAGGAAAGATCCTTCTCCTTTCATCCTATTACTTTTGAGTGTCTCCGTCGAGTCTTCAGTTCTTCTTGCTCATATTCTCTGACTTTTGGACCAGATAGAATTCCACCTTACTGTCTAGCTGCTTCTTTTCCCGCTATTGCTCGCATACTGCTGCGCATTTTCAACGCAAGCATTGAGCATGGATACTTTTCTCGCATTTGGAAGCGAGCGTATATTAGGCCCTTGTCCAAAATCCGTACTCCTTCTACTCCCTCTGACACACGTCGCATTGCAATACTCTGTGAAATTTCAAAGGTTTTTGAAAGGATAATACACGAGCAGCTTTTGTTTTTTTGGACACTGGCGACTGTTTGGATCCGGGACAATCGGGCTATAGAGCTAATTACAGCTCGCAAACGCTTCCGCTGAGTTTCACTGATAATGTTCGAACAGCCATCGACCAACGAAAAGTTATGCTCCTCATCATGTTTGACTTCAGCAAAGCCTTTGATACGGCATCATATTCGCTTCTTCCTTCAAAGCTAAAACATATAGGTTTATCGTCGACGGCTCTATCCCTTCTTTATCATTACTTATCGGACAGGTTCCAAACAGTTATCGATGATGAGAATGTAGCGCCTAGCTGACTTCCAGTTTCTTCGGGAGTTCCGCGAGGCTCTGTACTTGGTCGTCTGCCAGTAGTACTGCGGCCACTATGGCGACCTCCACTCCTATCCCCACTCCTTCCCGCACTCCTCCCCCCCCCCCCACTCCGCGGCCGCCGAGTTCGCCGTGAGCTCGGGCGGTCGTGGCTGCGTGGGGGGAGAGGTACGCAGGGGTCGGGGGGGGGGGGGGGTCGGCATAGTGGCGCGTTGTTTTTTTATTTGAATAATTAACCCTAGTGTTACTTACCGGTCGCTCCGCACCCCCGCTGTCGCATCCCTCGCCGTTCCAGCACGCGCATACACACACACACACACACGCGCATACACACACACACACACACACACACACACCCACACACACACACTCCCGTGTCGGGTGTGCTGGGTCCTGCATCGGGCGCCTCCCCAGGTGGCGGATAGGGGGATGTCCAGCAGAAATGTTGGATACCGAGGAAATTAAATACCCGGGGTGGACCAAAATCCAGATAGGGGCGGGAACCCCGAACAACAAGCCTGCGATGGGAAGTGAGTCTGAACGATACCTACCCCAAGCGAGCAATCCCCGCGGGGAAAATCTCGCCGCCAATTCCGACTGGGTGAAAGCCCCGGTGGTTGGTGCTGGCTCCATGGATTTTGGAGGGAGCCAAACTCACGAAAGCGGAGAGAAGGATGTTGTATCGATGGCACAGGAGCGCAAGACCGACGAAGGAACAGCTCGTGTGGAAACCGGAAGCACAAAGGATGACACAAAAAAGAAAGAAGAACTAATAGCAAGGCTTGGCGAGCAGATCCAGGATCTGCTGAATTACGTGGAGCCTAGAACTAATGTCCACAAAGACATTAAAAGGAAGCTACTCAACATCAGCACCACGTTCAACAGATTCCAGAAACTGAAAGGAATCCTGGTGTATTCGACGCTACAGCCAGAGAAAACCCAAGCGACGACGCAGACGTCACCCAGACAGGAGGTAGGCGCAGCGGCTATTCCCACACCACACAATGAGCGGAAGGGTAACAACAAGAGGAAGGAAATATCGCCCCCACAAGAGCAGCAGAAAACAAAGAAAGCCTGTGAGAGGGGAGAGAAAGTTGAGGCAATGCCGCCAACCCAAAACCAGGCAAACCACCCGAGCTTGGCAAAGCAAGAATGGGTACAAGTGCAGATGAAGAAGCAACGCCAGGTGCAGAAGAAACCCATATTACCAAACGCGCTGATAATACAAAAAAAAGGGCAGCTCAGTTATGCTGAGATTCTGAACAAGGTGAAGCAGGACGACGGCTTGAAGGAAGTGGGACAAAGCGTCACGAAGATACGCAGAACGGCTAGTGGGGACATCATCCTCGTCCTGGATAAAGCCAACGAGGAGAAGACGACACAGTATTGCACAGCCATCGGGAGAGTCCTAGGCGAGCAGGCCTCAATCCGAAGCAGAGTCCAGCAGACATTGATCGAGATCAAAGACCTTGACGAGGTAACTACGAAAGCGGACATCCGAGAATCACTACTGTTACGTCCCCGGATCATCCGAAGAACAGACAACGCAACGCTTCAATTAAAAATCAATTATCGATACAATTAGACGAGGAACTTACCTTCAGTAAGTTACTTCGACATATTTTTGGATAAAAACATTGTAATTTCTACATATATAATATCACGTATAATTAACATAATAAGGTATAAATACTTAGTATACCTTCATAATCACCCTGTAATACAATTACACTGCATGCCCAGCGCTGACTCGCCGAACGATAAGATAGCGCTGTAACGTATCTCTGGTGAACAATGGAACAAAGGGGCCCAAGCCCGAGCTTGGTCAGCTCTCAGAGGGCCCGAGCTCGAGCTTGGTCAGCTCTCAGAGGGCCCCGAGCGAGAGCGTTATCAGTTCCCCCGCCATTACCATAGGGCGAATAATACGAAAGATCACGGCGAGCAGCTCAGGTGAGAAAATTAATTACGGGCAGTCTTCGACACGGAACGGTGACAGACGCATCAACGCTGCACCCGCTAATCATTGTACCGCGAACTCTTAAGAAACAAAAAACGAAAAAGCGAAGTTTCCATACCTTTGTTACGCGCATCATACATTAGCCGTTGCGTAAGATACTCGCATACTCCGCGAGTGACGATCGTGTAAAACCCATTATAATTAACAGCTAATATTCAATATACTTATCTTTTACCTCTAAACCCAGTGTTTGAGTTCAATCGTCTAGCTACCCCTAATTTAAAACTCGAACCAGGGAAAGAGGACTAGCATATCGCTAAATTGCACCCACCAAAAGAGTACGTCAGAATCCAAACCTAAACCCTTTCCTCCAAAACAAAGAACATCTTGCTGTGTCTCTTTATCGTGCATGCAGAATTCTTCGGATCCTTTCTTTCAGCCCCAAGAAATCTTGCTGTGTCTCTTTATTGTGCACGCGGAATTCTTCACTCCATCTTTGGATTCTTTCCTACTTTTCCATGGGTAGACGACGCGGTGGTATTAAACGACAGCTGCGTAAGGCCATCGCTATCGCATTCGGGAAATCACTGACGGGCAAGGGACACAACGTCCCTAACAAACTAACTTTATTACGTCGCGAGCTCGAATCAATCTCCGAAAAAGCCTTCGCGACAAACATTCCGCGCAAACCCGTGATCACGAGTGACGTCCTGGTGTCACTCAGCCTTCAGAAATTTGTGAAGGTCGAGACAACGTGTTAGACATACCTGATCGAAACCCGGGTCCGACCCGTTGGAAACGTCCGCGAGGAAACCCCTCCGAGGGATCTTCAAATCATCCAGATCCCGGTGATCACTATCGATTAAGTTCGACCAACTCCAAGCAACCCGCTACGTCCGGATCGTTCGCCACGCACAACAACGAAATAAGGTAAGAAAAATCGTAACACCTATCCTACTCACTCGAACGCAGAGTTCTAACAAAATTACGAAACGCGCCAACACTCGGCTATGTCCCGGACCAGCACCTTCTGGCCCAAATTATAGCCACCCCTTTGATTGTTGCGACCCCGTGGACAGATTTGCTTTTCGAAACATAGTAAGTCCCCTCAGGACGTAACACTACAGAGTACCCTCGGCGATAGATACGAGGTCAAGCTAGAGGACATCAAATCCATCCGTAAGTCTTATGGCCGTGCCCAGACCGCTGGGGTATTGCTACCTACGGAGGTGGCGAACATAGCCACTGAAACTGGTAAGCTCCGTGTTGGCTGGGTGATCTGTCGAGTCAGCCCGTCCGTGAAACCACCAAAGTGCTTCAAGTGCTGGCAATACGGACACGTGGCGAGAAATTGCAAATCTGGAGTCGACAGGACGAACTGCTGCATGAAATGTGGTGGTGTCGGCCACAAGGTTGATAAGTGTACCGCGGAACCCTGTTGTGCACTATGTAGAGGAGAAGGGGACGAAGAAACCTGCAAACATATAGCAGGGAGCAGCAACTGCGCTACCTACAAGAAGGCCTACCAAGCACTCAGCCACAAACGATGATGAGAATACTCCAGATTAATCTCAACCATTGCGAGGTAGCGCAGGACCTGCTTACGCAGACGGTGCGAGAGGAGAAAGTGGACGTGGTGATAATCGCGGAACCATACCGCAACCTCGACCATCCATCCTGGCAGGCAGATGCGCAGGGTAAGGCAGCCATCTGGTCCTGCTCCAAATACCCTTTCCAGGAGATCATGGAGAACCGGGAAGTTGGATTTGTAAGGGTGAAAATCAACGGGGTATACATCTACAGTTGCTATACTCCACCAAGTATGACGCAAGAAGACTTCGAGGACACCTTGGACCGATTAGTAGACGATGCTAAAGACCGAAACCCACGAGCGGTGGCGGGGGATTTTAACGCATGGGCGGCGGAGTGGGGGAGCAGGATGACGAACCCACGAGGGCATGCCCTTTTGGAAACGCTATCCGTGCTGAACCTGGTGCTGCTCAATGATGGTAAGTCACCAACCTTCGTCAAAGGCCAGGCGAGTTCGTTTATAGAGCTCACTATGGTCAACGAGGGCATCATGAAGGGAGACACAAACTGGCGAGTGACCGATACCTACCTACACAGTGATCATCGAGCAATCACATGGAACATAGCGAGACAGCGTAAAAAGCCCCCACTGAGCAGACCGCAGACCTACGGTTGGAAAACAAAAACATTCGAGAAGGACGTGTTTTGTTCGACCTTGGAAAAGGATGGCATCGAACTACACTCAGCAGAAGAGATAGTCGAAGAAGTAATGTGTAGAGCGAGGAGAGCCTGCGATGCTACGATGCCAAGACGTAGGGACACAAAGCGCCACGCACCGATCTACTGGTGGAATGATGAAATAGCTGGGCTCCGTAAGGAGAGCAATCGGGCCAGAAGAATAGCCCAACGAGCCAAAGGCAAACCCGCATATTCAGGCCTAGAGAAGTTACACAAGGAGGCACGCGCAAGACTTACCCAGGCAATCAAGCGCAGTAAAAGGCGGACTTGGATAGAACTACAGGACGAGGTCGACAGGGATACATGGGGCAGACCGTATCGGGTGGTCATGACTCGGCTGAAAAGCCAGTCAAGACAACAGCCTACCTGCCCAGAACAACTAAAAAACATCGTTGTAGCACTGTTTCCAGAACAGCGACCAGTGAACTATGAGGTTAACTATGATGCCGTGGACGCCATACCACCGATTACAAGTGAGGAATTACTCCGAGCCTGCAACAGGGTGGGAAACAAGAAGATACCGGGGATGGACAACATTCCTGACGTGGCTCTAAAAACGGTCATCAAGGCAGCACCAGACATGTTTTTGGACATGTATAATGCGTGCCTCAGAGAAGGAGTATTTCCAAAGCGCTGGAAGCGCCAGAGGCTAGTCTTACTACCTAAGGGAAAAAACCCGCCAGATGATCCGTCATCGTATCGGCCTTTGTGCATGCTCGACACTGCGGGAAAAATCCTGGAACGCATCATACATGACCGGATAGAGGACGCTATCGGAAACTCCCTAGCGGATAACCAGTACGGATTCCGGAAGTCACCATCAACGTTGGATGCAATCGAACGAGTCGTCAATAAGGCGAGAGCGGCTACAGCGGGAAAACGATGGAAAAGGGGATCCAAGAAATACTGCTTGGTCGTTGCCCTCGACATTAAAAACGCCTTTAATTCCGCGAAATGGGACAACATCGGCCACGCACTAGATAGACTCGAGGTACCAGCATACCTAAAAAACATGGTGAAAGACTATCTCAGTGAGAGAATCCTCAGATATGACACAGAACAAGGACTCAAAGATTATCGTGTTACCGGAGGGGTTCCCCAGGGCTCGGTACTTGGGCCTCTTCTGTGGAATATAATGTACGACGGACTATTGCAATTGGAGCTACCGACAGAAGCTGAGCTAATCGCCTTCGCAGACGACGCATTGGTTGTAATAGTAGCCAAGTATCTAGAGGAAATCCAGCAGATCTTTGAGAACGTATATAATCGGATTCAACGATGGATGGACGCAGCTGGACTGAAGTTAGCGGAGCACAAGACAGAAGCCTTGCTAATCTCGAGCCGTAAGAAGACGGAAACGATCAACCTGATGGTTGGTGAACACACAATCAAGTCCCAAGCATACATTAAATACCTGGGAGTGATGCTAGATGCAAGACTCAGCTTCAAGCCACAGGTAGAGCACGTGGTAGAGAAGGCGGCCAAGGTTGCATCAGCACTCTCACGACTGATGCCAAACGTTGGTGGCCCGCGACCGGATAGGAGGAAACTGCTAGCATCAGTAGTGAGGTCTGTCCTTACCTATGCGATTGCCATATGGGGGGATGCCCTCAAGGTCCAGGAATACCACAGTAAGATGACATCAGTTTATCGGATCTGTGCTTTGAGAACATGTTGTGCATTCAGGACAGTGTCGACCGATGCAATATGTGTTATCGCGGGAATGACGCCCATAAAAATAATAGGGGAAGAAAGAAGGAGACTCTACGAACAGAGGAGAGCATCCCCAGAAAATCGAAGGGAACAACGAAAACAAACCCACCGAGAAAGTACGCTAAAATGGCAAGGAGAATGGGCCACGTCAACAAGCGGAAGATGGACGCACCGTCTCATCCCTCAGCTGGATGGTTGGCTAAATCGCCAACACGGTCACGTCAACTACTACCCGACACAAATGCTTTCAGGCCATGGGTGCTACTGGGCGTATCTCCATCGATTTGGACACGAAGAATCGCCGGATTGTACAGCGGATTGCGGAGAAGTGGAAGACGCAGAACATGTATTCTTCCGGTGCCCACGGTTCCAACGGGAACGAGCTCGCCTTGAAGAGGTAATAGGCGAAGCGGCAATTCCTGACAATATAGTACAAAATATGCTGAAATGCGAAGAGAACTGGGCTGCAGCGAACAACTTTGCTACGACGATCCTCAAAGCCTTGCGCATCGAGGAACACGAGAGAAGAAGGGCCGAGGCGACAGCGCGTCCCGATGTATAAGAGAGGAAGATAAGATTATTACATACCGAGAAGAAGAGCTACGGCTAGACCTCCTCCGAGAAGTAATGCCTTGCGGCCGTGCCGCGAGGGTGAGAAAGGTCAATGATGAAAGAGGTTAGGTTTTAGTCGGTGAGAGTCCGACACACGGGCCCCAGGGACCCATGGTGCATAATGCATTTCCCCCTCTTTATATTAAAAAAAAAAAAAAACACACACACACACACACACCCGCCCGTGGATCCACCTTGACGTGGTGGGAGGGCTTAATCCCTAGCCAGCGAGCCAGTTGGAGGGGAGACAAACGGATCCTAGAGGAGTAAACCTCGAATGAAAAATCACGGGGAGGATACCCCGTTTCAAAAACCGATCATGGAGCGCAATGAACAGGAGAAAACATGTACGGTGCAGGGGAGGGATACCTCAGTACCGGCGCCTGACGGGGGTGACCAAGCGGGCCCCGAGACGTCGTCACCCAACTACCGCAATGGTGGAGAGAGAGAGAACGAGAGCCAAGCCAACCTCAGTTTTGAGCCCTTTGAGAAGTGTTTCTTCCGACTCCTGGACTTCATCCACGGGAAGAAGAACCTCCACAAGGAACTCAAGGAGATGGCTTCCAAAGCAAATAGGACCTATTCTATGCTCAAGAAGGAGATAACGAAGAGCGCGGGCGCTGCACCGCCTAGGCCTCAGGACAGCACCGCGACGCAGACATCGCCCATCTTCGTCGCCACCAAGAAGCAGGAGGCGAAAAGGGACCGGGTCTCCCCACCCGCTGCGCAAGAGACGAAGCGCTTGCGGCCACACGACGACGAGCTACCACGAACGGAAGCCAGCGCGACTCCCATTCAGGTAGAGGGGTATGGTGAAACCTGGAACAACGTGGTGAATCGGAAGCGTCAAAAAAACGGGGCGTCGAAGGCAAAGTCGCAGGAGTCGGTAAATACAGCGCCGACTAAAGTGACGAAGCCGGCAGTGGCGATAAGGCCCCACCGGCCGGAGGCCATTCTGATAAAGACCTCGGGCGATGGGTTATATGCGGATGCGCTACGCAAAGTGCGGGCTGACCCGAGCCTCCGACCGCTGGGGGCCCGAGTAACATGCATAACGCGGACGAAAGTCGGCGAGCTGCTACTTGAGCTCGGAAGAAAGAGAGAAGAGTCCTGCGCACTCCAGGCACGAGTCAAGGCCGTCCTTGAGGAGACAGCCGAAATTAGGCTGCTAACCCATAAGGAGGTGCTCGAAATCCGAGATCTCGACGAGGTCACCACGGGACAGGAGGTAGCCGAAGCCGTCAACGCGGCGATTGGGTCCGAGACGGTCGGACCGTCGGAAATCCGGCTGAAGAGCTGGAGAGACGGAACACAGTCGGCCAGTGCGATCCTCCCGGCAGCAGTGGCGAAAAAGCTACTGCGGTTGGGTCGACTCACGGTCGGCTGGGTTCGATGCCGAGTGAGTCTTCGAGAGGCGGTCTCTCGATGCTACAGATGCCGGGAAACGGGGCACATAGCAAGAGATTGCAAGAGCGCCGTCAACCGGTCGACCGAGTGTTTCCGGTGTGGCAAGGACGGCCACAAAGCTGCGGACTGCAGGAATGGGCGAGCAGAGGCCAAGAGCGAGGCGCACACCAGCAATGGTTAAGGTGCTTCAGCTGAACGTCAACCACTGCTCGGACGCGCAGGCTCTGCTGTCCCAGCTAGTTCGAGAGGAGAACGGGGATGTTGCTCTTATCAGTGAGCAATAACGAGATCGCGACGATACGGACTGGGTGAAGAACACCACCGGTAAAGCAGCCATATGGCTATGCAGCAACATCCATTGTGCCCGGAGGCCTGCCACTCCTTCATCAGGCTTCACCTGGGTGGAGGTGGCAGGTGTGAGGATTTACAGCTGCTATTTGCCGCCCAGTGAAGCGATCGAAGGGTTCCAGGTGACCGTCGACGCCCTCGTTGTCAGTGCAGGATCCTCCCGACTACCACTGGTTATCGGTGGGGACTTCAATGCATGGGCCAGGGAGTGGGGCAGTGCGAGAACGAACCACCGAGGACGCGTTCTCCTCGAGGCGATGGCGACACTGGAGCTGGAGATCGCGAACACGGGTGACGACCCGACGTTTGCCAGGGGAGATAGATCGTCTATAGTTGACTTGACCTTCGTCAACGTACGACTCATGGTCGGTCGTCTCAACTGGCATGTTAGCGATCGTTATACTGGCAGCGACCACCATGCCATAAAGTACCAGCTTCAGTTAACTAATCGGGCGCCAACAAGAGTGGCTAGTGACGGGAGAAGGAGATGGGCAGCAGCCACGTTCGATCGTGAGGCCTTCCTCGGTCACCTAGAGGGTACCTCCGTAACTGGGAGCGGAGAGGATAGAGCCCGAAGCCTCTCGCGTATTATACGATCCGCGTGCGATGTCTCAATGTCCAAGAGGAGCAATCCTCGAGGTCGACCGCCAGTTTACTGGTGGAACGGAGACATTGCAGTGATACGTCGAGAGTGTCTAAAGGCTCGGCGACGTCACCAGCGAGCTCAGGGGCCGAGTAAGCAAGTACTGGGCGCGGTATATGAGCAAAAGAGGAAGAAGCTCAAAGGGGCCATCAAGGCCGCCAAGAGAAAGTGCTGGCGGGAGTTCTGCGAGGAGGTGGATCATGACCCGTGGGGCAGGCCGTACAGAACGGTTATGCGTAAGATCAGACCTGGAGGCGGGACAGCTCCATCTTGTTCCATCTTCCTCGAGTGAATAGTCCGCCACCTGTTCTCACAACACGTGCCTCGGACTGCCGGCATCGGTCTGACGAGGTCTGATAACGAACAGGAGCCGTCAGGCGTCAGCGAAGCGGAACTGGAGATTGCCGCAAGGAGAATCGTTGCCCGGAAAGCCCCGGGGGTAGACGGAGTGCCCGGCATCGCCATAAAGACGGCCGCAATAGGCGTACCGGAAATTTTCCGAGAAATGTACAGCGCGTGCATGAGGGAGGCAACTTACCCGGATGAGTGGAAGGTACAGAGGTTGGTGCTTCTTCCGAAGGGGAACAAACCCCCGGAGGAGCCCTCTTCTTACCGACCACTCTGCCTGCTGGACATCGCAAGGAAGCTGTTCGAACGCATTCTTTATGGCAGGCTGGACGCTGCAATGGAGAGAGCTGGAGGACTCTCTGACAACCAATTCGGTTTCAGGAAGGGTCGCTCGACGGTCGACGCCATCGACCGAGTAGTGAGCATTGCCACTAACGCCATCAGTGGCACCCGATGCACAAAGCGTATGTGTGCCATCATCGCTTTGGACATCCGAAATGCGTTCAACTCGGCTAGATGGGACAACATCATGTTGGCCTTGGAACACATGAGGATACCGCTGTATATACGGGCGATCGTATCGAGCTACCTCTCCAACCGGACCCTGCTGTATAACACCGACAATGGCATGAAATACTATAACATCACGGGAGGAGTGCCTCAGGGTTCGTGCCTGGGTCCCCTACTCTGGAACGTTATGTACGATGGTCTTTTAAGGCTGTCTCTTCCAGAGGGGGTATCCACGGTAGCTTTCGCCGACGATTGTGCCCTGGTAGTCGTGGCGAAAAGCGTTGGAGAGATAGAGTACCTCGGAGACAGAGCGATAGAGTTCGTGTCCTCATGGCTGAGCGACCATGGGTTGACGCTGGCGGCGGAGAAAACAGAGGCGCTGCTCATCTCGCGCACGAAAAAAAGGGTGATACTGTGCGGTACTTAGGTGTTACCCTGGACGCGCGATTGTCGTTCAGAAAACACCTGGAGAATGCAGGCTCGAAGGCGATGAAGGTGGCGCGTGCTCTCGCGTCCATCATGCCGAACATTGGCGGAGCGAAACAGCCGAGGAGGCTTCTCCTGGCAGCAGTAGTGAGTTCGGTAGTCCTGTATGGAGCACCAATATGGGCCAACGCCATAGCGGAGAACAGGAGCTACGGCGCCACCTGCCTGGCCACCCTCAGAATGAGGGTGGCTAGCGCGTACCGTACAGTGCCCGATATCGCTCTTTCGGTGATCGCGGGGTGCCCCCCCCCCCCCCCCCTCGATCTACTAGCACAGGAGAGAGCGGATCGCTATCAGGAAGGGAGGCGACGGGCGGAATATTTTCCGTTGGAGCCTCGACCTAGGTGGTCCCGAGCAACCGTCGACGAATGGCAGCGTCGATGGGACGCCTCAAAGGAGGGTAGATGGGCGCATCGCATCATACCCGATGTACAAGCGTGGATCACCAGACGGCACGGGCTCGTCAATTTCCACCTGACCCAGATACTCACAGCGCACGGCGGCTTCCGGAGCTACCTACGGCGCTTCGGTATCTACGACAGCGCCGAGTGTCTGTGGTGTCCAGGTCAAGACGAGGACGTGGAGCATGTGTTGTTCCAATGCCCGCGATTCGCCGACGAGCGGTGCCGCTTCAGGGAAAGCTGGAGTGGTCCTCTCACGGCGGAGGGGTTGGGACAGTGCGTACTAGGCTCTGAAGAAGGCTGGGCAGCAGCGGTACAGTTTGCAGCCGCCGTGACGGAGAAGCTCGTGGAGCAGCGAAAGGCGGAGGAGCGAGCGGGGTGGCGACGAGGGACACGACCAACCGCTCCCAACACCCTCGACACGGGCGACGGCGCTTAAGCGCATAACACCACCCTTCCGCGAAGTAATGCCTCACGGCGGTTCCCGCGGAAGGGACGAATGGTGCAGGCGGGAGCAGAGAAAAGGTTTTTAGTCGGTAAGAATCCGACACTACCCGACCACCAGGGTGTCTTATGGAAGATTTTCCTCTTCTACAAAAAAAAAAAAACACACACACACACACACGCGCGCCCACACACTACATGCTATGGAACCCGTCATCTTCTTCTTCTTCTTCTACCTCCATTTCAAAAACGTCATTGCCCTCCAAACAGTCCAAAGCCACGTCCCGACCGTTTACATCATGTAAACGGACGGTTATTTCGTCGCCATACACTGCACTAGCTGACACAACACGAGCCGCCATATACAAATAAAAGCCTTCTACATAGTGACTGTAGTTTAAGTGATTTAAACCATACAGACTGCAGGTAATGTTTAAAATAGGGGCTAACTCGAAATGCTCATGGAGATGGTAAATGTTCACGAGCTCCACGAATTCTTCGCGAGCCTCGTCAACAAGTTCGATGTTACAGTAACCGTCCCACGAGGTGTGACGGATTACTCCGCGGTACACGCACTGCCCCACAATCGCCGCACAAAACACATCCTCCACGATATTATCCACTGTAAAGCGCGTGCCTGAACCGTTTATAATATAATATTTATTGAGACCCTCGCGGAGGGACTGGTACACCCGAGCCATTATAGGCGTACGGATGTACACGTCGTCGAAGTCTTTAAATTCTACCATTTCGCACTCGAAGTGAGGCGGAATGGTATCTATATCCCACAGTGGATACATAATGACAATATAGAGGTTTTCAAAGAGACTCGTCGCGATGTTGAATAAGAACTGAGCTCTATTGACTGATGAGAGTTTTCAACACCTCATTACACTACCCCCCTCCACACCCTTTACCGCTGGACCGTGATGAGATTTCTCACGACATTTTTGCAAACGTATACGTCTCATCATCGCAAGGAATGCACACCTGCATCCGTCACGTACTTATGGTATATCTTGTTTAAATCAACACAAAACTGAAACGAGTGTTTTCGTAGAATATGTACAGCAGTGAGGAATACACACCTGGACTCATCACGTACTTACGATTCAGCATATTTACATATATATATATTGAAACGCAATTCGTCTCAATATTATTTTTATTTCGTGTTGCGCGAAGCTCTGACTGTTTGTGAAAGTTGTGTGGGAGGTGGGGTATATTTAACAAGACTTGATTTTATTAACCAAAGTATTTATTAAGGTATTATGTCTTCAATGTGGCTCTATTGCCTTTATTTAGCATTGAGAATTTAATGGTAATATTTTATTATAAGATCCTTATAAATTATTCTATGGGAAATCGATATTTTATCTCATTGGCATGTTGCGCTTAGCCATATTTGATTTGAATTCCCCGCCCCTTTTGTAGTTCCCGTTCGATATGTACTGGCGAGATAATCGATCAGTCGCTCGATCGTGCTGCCCCTTCCTTCAGTAGGTAATCGACGGCGTGGTCAGTTGGTCCTCCCTGACCATGTTTGTGTGAATTTCGGTGTGTTGTGCTGGTGTACGTCGGTGGTGATAGTTTATACCCTCCACGTCAGTGTGTTACCTGCGCGTTGTCTCAGGTATGTGTAATTTTCCTCCTCGAGGTCGATTGCGACTGTTTTTCTTTAATTTTTCGGGCTCAGTGCTCCGAGCAAGTACCCGCTTCCCTCTCCCTAAGTCCGTCGTCTGCTCTACGATCCTCGGGTCTCTCTTGTTCCCGTCGCCGTAGTGACAAGTAGATAATTAGGTTTTGATTTTCAGGTGTGTACATCCCGGGAATTTCGTCACATGAGTTCTTATTCAGAACTCATATGGGAAATTAAACTCTTCTTCAGAGTTTATTTGGAGACCCCAATGTTAACTCTTATTCAGAGTTAACTTATCGGTGAGTAACCAATAAAATTACTGACTTCTCGTACGATTTCTCGTCCTTTTATACTCTGTCTTTTCCAGGTTGCCGGTTATCGCTGGATGTCGCGCCGTTGCCACGTCGTCTCGAAGGATCTTGGTTGGGCCAATCGGGAAAGTCCAGTGTGGCGGGACATTTCGGATGGAGTATGAGACGAATTCCGTCTCAATATATATATATATATAATTTCTAGTGTATGTATGAAATAGTGAACAATAGCCGTCACACATAGTAACATAATTTATTTGAATAGTTGTATATATATATATATATATATATATATATATATATTGAGACGTTTTCCCGCCCAGGCCAAGTGCCGCCATCTGTCACCGCACCTGAAAATGAAATTAGAATTAGAAAAGGACAGAATAAAGATTAATTCACGGAAAATAAGATAGAGGGAAGAGTTTCTCCAAGGTAGAAGGAGAGAAAGGAAAATATATAAGCGAGGAAAAATAAGGAGAAGACACCGAAAATTCACAGACTTTGAAAGCGAGAAAGTCTTGAGAAAGGTGGTACATTGCTCTCCGAAAGGAGAGCGAGGGTGGCTAACTCGAGACCGACTCGCTGGAGAGGAAAAAGGGAATAGACGGGTTAGAGTATAGAATTTTTTGGAGCAGAATTTTACCGACATCCAGTATCTTCAAAGTGAGAAATTCGTGAGAAGGCTGAGACATTACTCTCCGAGAGGAGAGCGAGGGTGGCTGACTCTAGAACAACTCGCGGGTAAAGAAAAGGAAAGATCGTATTGCATTTTGGTAATAATATTATATCACGGAGTGGAGAAGCAGTAAGAAGAAACAAAATCATTAAGAGGAGATCAGATTGCGCAAAGGCGCAACAGCGGAGAATCTCACAAAATTCTAATAGTACGAATAATCAAGTGCGCAAAGGCACCGCGGTAGGGAAATTCAGAACGAACACCACAAAAAGAATAAAGGGAGAATCAAATAAAAATTCGAACTACAAAAATCAGCACAAGGAAAGGGAGGAAAAATATAAAAAAAAATAAAGAAATTACTCACCAAGGGTTTTGGGAAGTCAAATTCCGAAACGCAACGCAGAAGATCGATCAAATGTCCAAGTGGCCGTCATATATAATAAGGATCCACAGCAAAGCCCTGCAATAAAACAAAAAGGCAACAATAAGATAGAGAAACCACAAAAATATTTTCTACACACGGCGTCGACTCACCAGATCGTCAACGAGTCTCGTACTAGAGTCGAATCAACACCAAGAAACACACAACGAACCTAAAAGAAAAATCAAAGACGAGCAAAAAGCACACAAAGCTTAAATTAACCGAAAAAGGACTTACCGTCTCGTATCAATCCTTAAATACGGCACACAAAACAAGAAGCACGTTCTCGACTCACTCCGACGCCGCCATCTTAGATGTGAACTCATCAAGAATCAATTCTCATCGATTACGACGCAGCTAATCAGACGCATTAGTACTAATTTATCACCACGGGAAGCACCAATCACCGCACAGCAACGGCCGGTGAGACGCACCAATCCAAGTCGAGAAACGAGCGTGGACAATTAAGATAAGGAACTGTGTGAACTTAGCAGTGTAAAGATCAATAAAGAATAATTAAAATTTTCTTTTTACGTCTACCCCTCAATTTTCTTCGAGTACCTATAGAACATTTCAATATATATTGAAACGCAGTTCGTCTCAATAGTATTTTTATTTTGTGTTGCGCGAAGCTCTGACTGTTGTGAAAGTTGTGTGAGAGGTGGGGTATATTTATCAAGACTTGATTTTATTAACCAAAGTATTTATTAAGGTATTATTTCTTCAATGTGGCTCTATTGCCTTTATTTATCATTGAGAACTTAATGGTAATATTTTATTATAAGATCCTTATAAATCATTCTATGGCAAATCGATATTTTATGTCACTGGCATGTTGCGCTTAGCCATATTTGATTTGAATTTCCCGCCCCTCTTGTAGTTTTCCCGTTCGATATGTGCTGGCGAGATAATCGATCAGTCGCTCGATCGTGCTGCCCCTTCTTTCAGTAGGTAATCGACGGCGTGGTCAGTTGGTCGTCCCCGACCGTGTTGTGTGAATTTCGGTGTGTTGTGCTGGTGTTCGTTGGTGGGGATTTTATACCCTCCACGTCAGTGTGTTACCTGCGCGTTGTCTCAGGTATGTGTAGTTTTCCTCCTAGAGGTCGATTGCGACCGTTTTTCTTTAATTTTTCGGGCTCAGTGCTCCGAGCAAGTACCCGCTTCCCTCTCCCTAAGTCCGTCGTCTGCTATGCGATCCTCGGGTCTCTCTTGTTCCCGTCGCCGTAGTGACAAGTCGATAATTAGGTTTTAGTTTTCAGGTGTGTACATCCAAGGAATTTCGTCACATGAGTTCTTATTCAGAATTCATATGGGAAATTAAACTCTTCTTCAGAGTTTATTTGGAGACCCCAATGTTAACTCTTATTCAGAGTTAACTTATCGGTGAGTAACCAATAAAATTACTGATTTCTCGTACGATTTCTCGTCCTTTTATACTCTGTCTTTTCCAGGTTGCCGGTTATCGCTGGATGTCGCGCCGTTGCCACGTCGTCTCGGAGGATCTTGAGTGGTCCAATGAGACAAGTCCGGTGTGGCGCGGCTTTATGAATTGGGGATGAGACGAATTCCGTCTCAATATATATATAGATATATATATATATATATATATATATATATATATATATATATATATATATATTGTGACGCTGTACGTCACAGCCTCCCCTGCCGCCGGCTCACCCACGAAGTCGCCGTCCCACACCTGCAACAGGAAAGAAAGATAAGTATAAAAATTTACACAATATAGAATATAAAACCTGTGCAAGCACTCACCTGCGACAAGTCAGTCAGTACGACTGACCCCGACAGACCTTGCGCAGCAAAAATCACGTCACCGTCATCCCCATCGAGTCGTCGTCGTCGTCGTCGTCAGCGTCGTCGTCGTCGTCAGCGTCGTCGTCGTCGTCAGCGTCGTCGTCGTCGTCAGCGTCGTCGTCGTCGTCAGCGTCGTCGTCGTCGTCGTCTTCGCAGTCGTCGTCGCCGTCGTCGTCGTCGCCGAGTACAGGACCGACCCGCTACAACCTGCGAAAAGAAGAAGGAAAATAAAAAGAAGATAAATGCTAAAGGATTAATGGAGAAATACTCACTGGATTGGGCCGAAGATCGTCCCCATCCTCACCGTCGGCGTCGTCCTCCTCGTCGTCGGCGACGTCGTCCTCGCCCGGCCACCATAACCTGCCAAGAAACAGGAGGAAATTAATTTCGAAAGAAACTGAAGCAGAAATAAATGAAGACTCACTCACCAGGACCGGCCCGAGGACCATCCACATCACGCTGACAATCCCCATCGCCACTCACCCCGGTGAGATAAATCCGGAGGGAAAACCACGCACAAAAACCACTCACAACACTCGAAAAACACTCGCATCTGTCAAAATTCATGCACCCGTCCGTCCCCGCACCCCGGCCATCCATCGGCCGCGCGGCGACAGAGTGACGAAGGTGGCAGCAGCGTACGGCGATTACCCTACCGTGTTATCCGCAATTATAAAATCCCGTCCGCAATAATCCCTGTACTTACCGACCGACCTCATTACCTCCTTTTCCCCAATAGATCCCGCTCGCGACAGTCCTAAAATCAATCACCCGTGTAACCCTTCTCCCATCGATCCATATCGCTGCTGCCTCGATGATCGATGCCGGCCGGTAGCCAATCAGCGAACGCGAAAATTTCGCGAGCTTCCGGCCGGCCATGCGGCCGTCACTTTGTGACGAGCCAGCGAATAGAGAAGTAGTAGCGAGAATAGAGCGAGTATAGAGCGGATAGTAGAGTGAGATAGAGTATAGCGTAGAGTGTGCGGAGTGAGTGAGAGAGAGAAGGAGAAAGTGAGAAAGGAATTATAAATTGAAACCATGACAATTTGGAACGACATAGGACAACGAATACAAGGAAAAGGAAAAGACTACGAAAATACAAGGACGAACCGGCACGAACAAGGACTAGAAGAACCAGGAAAAAGGAAAACGGGACGCAGAGGAAAGCGACAGCAGCACGGTGAGTGTTTGCACGGTTACTCCCCCCCCCCCCGTAATATTACCCGACTCGTTTTTGAGAGAAATCGCGCGTATTATTCCCCCCTTTTTCTCTTCTTTTTGTCCGCGAGTATTGAAATTCGGGAACTTAAAATTTCTTTCGATCTCTCGTCCTGTTATAGCCGTGTGGGACGGCCGTTAAAATTAAGGCGTAACGTTCGAGAAATTTCGCGTAACGGTCATCATTCCCGCCTGACCTCCCTCCAGTCCTTACACCATACCCTCAAAGATCGAGAACACTCGATCGCGCGATCGAGGTACACTCGATCGCGCGATCGAGGTACACTCGACCGACCTTCCTCGACACAGTCAAATCCCCAAACCCCAAAACAACTCCCCCTTCCCCCACCTTCCCTCTCCCTGCGGCAGACCGAGTATTATCGAGATAAGACAAGCGAATAAGATTGAATTCAAAAGTTACAAGGCCAGTGGTAATAAATAAGAGGCCATCGCGTCGGCGAATTCATACCCTGAGATCCTTTCCCGTTTGACCCCTCCCCCTTCCCTACACGCTAGACATCCTCCCCTTTAGAAAACACGTCACCTACTGTCGAGTATTAATTTTGGCCACGGTATTGAGTTTGTTAATTTTTTTTATGTAAAAATATTAACTGGCGCCCAAAAGTTCGAGTTTTTTTTTGTATAAATAATTATTGCCCGGAGATAGTCCGCCGTTAATAATATTGTAAAAATAAAAGTTGTTATTTGAGTTATTAATTATTTCTTTTTTTTTATCCCAAACTCCCCATACCCCCCTCCCAACGGCGTGACAATATATATATATATATGTGCTATTCCTCTTAATTATATTAACTACCTGTAAATTGTCAAATACATCAATGATCGTATGTGCAAAAGAGAGCGCGATAGCTCTTTATAAAGGTACGAGAGAGCGTACAGATCACTCTACGAATAGCCGCACACAGAGAAGCGTTTCATATACGGTATACCTCTGCTCCAGAGAGAGAGAGAGAGAGAGAGAGAGAGAGAGAGAGAGAGAGAGAGAGAGTCATAGGTAGCTGGTAAGAGCGAATGAGACAGAGGGGCGAACTCGCGAAGGCATCGCAGTGTATATGACATACAGCGTGCCTTAGCTGTACCACTCATCTTCGCTTCGCATATACTATGGATGAGAGAGAAAGAACTATAGAGAGCTCTCTAGGAAGACAGGCAGAGACCATGCTACAATCTGGTTCTTTTTAATTTTCTTTATACATGAATAAATATCGTTTTTTCGTGTTGCACCAAATATAATAACTGTATAATCTTTTCAATTATTATTTGAAATGATATATACGGAACTCTGCACATCATACGGTGTAACTGCCCGGATTTTTAATTTTTGCGATTTTTATATTTTTTCAGTAACTATCGAAAAAAATGAGATTTTTAATTACCAATCGAAAAGTTGGGATTTTAATTGCCCGCTCAAAACACATCGGTCTTTCAAAAACATGTCTTTTTGACAATTTTCGTTTTTTGAGAGAGAGAGCTCATGAAGGCATACGCTCTCACGCTCTCACGTAAGAATGAGAGAGAGAGAGAGAGAAAGAGAGAGAGAGAGAGAGAGAGAGACTGCGCGAGGTAACGAAGAGGAGATATTGCTAGCAGTATATACGGCTCGCAGCGTGCTTCCCCCCGTACCGTTCACCACCACCTCGCCTATACTCTAGATCAGAAGGCACGTGCTCTCTATCTCTTAAAGGCTCGGTATGTATGAGAGAGAAAAAGCTATAGAGGTCTCGGCAGGAAGACAGAGACCATGCTACAGCCTGCTTCTTTTTTATTCTTTTTACACGAGAATAAAGATCGTTTTTGGCGCCCAACGTGGGGCCCGAAAATTGAACCTTCCCCCTCCCGAAAAATTCACCCCCGAAAATTTATTCCCCCCCTTTCCCCTCAAAGCGCAGCGGAAGTACAGGCAGCAACCACATTTCATAAACCCTGATACCGATTGAAATTATTTGCACTTTTCCTATTTTCAGCTAAAAAAAAAAAAAAAAAAAGGGAACAACTTGAGATTCAGAGTTTCGCATTAGGTGAAAATTTCTCTTCCGTCTCTGTTGAGATCTTGGGTTTGTTTTTTTCGAACATTTATCGCCTTTGATTTTTTTTTGAGATTTGGGGAAAATAGAGAATTTTGAGTTGGAGATTTCGAATTTTGTTCTTTCTTGAGAAATCCCTTTTTCCTTTCTTCTTATTTTCATTTTACAGATTTTGGAATTTGGTTTTTTTTGGAGATTTTCGAGTTGAAATTTCGTTATTGTGAAATTCGTTTTTTTTTTTTTTCTTTAGCAAAGAGAATTTTTTTTTGTGTATTTAGAGATTAATAAAATTTTGAAAAGTTTTTTTGAGAGTTGAGATTTTGGAGAATTTTGATTTACAGATTTTGGAATTTGGGTTTTTTTTTTTTTTGAGATACTGAAATTGAATGTTGATTCGAGATCCTGTTTTGTTTTTTTTTTTGAGATTTGGAGAATTGGTTTGAACTGGAGATTCTGGATTATTATTTTTTTTTTTGGAAATTAAATTTTGTGTGATTTTGAGATTTTGGATTTGTGTTTTTATTTTTAGGTGTTCCTTGGAGATTGCTAACTTTAAAATTTTTGTTCTTATTGGAGAGTTGCCTCCCAAGATAAGGATTTTTTTTCTGATTTTGGGCACTGGAATTAAAACCCACTGTGTCAAATAATTAATTCTTCTTGCAGGAGGACGCCATCGGGAAAAAAAAAAAAAAAAAAAAAATTTACCTGTTGGTCTCTATCTTGAGACTGTGTACATTGAGTTTTATTTTCCCTCCCCCCCCCCCCCCCCTGCGCATGCCATATATTGTTACTGTGTGAAATATAATATTACTGCGCCGAACCTCCCGCTGCTGCTCAGCCCCCCCATATAAAAGTTGGTTTTTTTATAATAGCGCCCACCACTGGCTATTCGTTCTTTTTTTTATATTGCGCTGAATACCATCGACGTTATCTACGCCGATATATTTTTTTTTTTTTCTCTTTGTGCGAGTAAAGATTATTTGCGTCGTCCCACAAGTAGGGTTGCGTTGCTCCTCGCTCGTAGCACTAGGATACCGAAATAATATTAAGTACCTTTTTCTTTTTTTTTCGTTATCGCATTTGAATATTTTGTATCACCATTTAAAAATTTGTGTATTACCCCTTTCCCAACATGATGGAACGCACCCATAACACCCTCCCCACCACCGCCGTGACGGTTACCACCACGACCGTCACCGCACCAATCGTACATACTACCCAAAGCCCCCCACTATCTCCCCTTACCTTCCAACCCCCCCTCAACCCCCGAGATCCCCTCTCCGAGATCCGGGATCGGATCTACGGCGTTGAGGAAGTCCGCGACCTGATCCGGATGTGCATCGTCGCCCGGATCAGCTCTCGCGGCAACTTAAACAGTATCCGTGATCGGTTAATCCGACACGAGACTCGCCGGCTACACCCCTCATCCCCCGTCCTATGGGACCCCGCGGATGAGGAATCCGGCCTATTCCCCCCCTTCTCCCTTGACATACAAACCGCACATCTTCCGTCCCATCAACCCTCAGCCCCACCCCACTTCCCTCAGAGAATTCTGCCTGAAGCAGGCAATTCTCAATTTACCCCCCCCCCCCCCCCACTTCACTCAATCTCCCGGTCTGAACGACCATCCTACCCCGACCCGGAGCCTCAAAGGCCCCAACCCTCCCCCCGTTCATCCCCCTATCATCATAACCTCCTCGCAGCCGTCGAGGAGGACGAACCCCAACGACCCATTTCCCCCTCTTATCTTCCCCGGCGAGCCACGCCGGCGGTAACATTTGCCCGATCCCCTCCCTCTCGATTCCCGCCCTACCAACCACCCCCGGCAACAAGCCAAACCCCATACCCCCACGCGGAACCGGTAGAACCGGCGTCCGACAACCCTTGGAATCCTTCCTACCCCTATTCTTCCCAATACGCGCCCGTACTACACAGTACGTGGAATGCACCCCCTCCCCCTCCCCCTAGGACCACATATAGACCCGAGTCCCAGGCCTTCACCCCCTCGGGCTTCCACGAATCTCAAGGATCGCGGGACGCCCGGAGGGGGGAGGACTGGAGGAGAAATGGCCCGAAGTTTTCGGGAAAACGTGGAGAGGACGGCGAGGAATTCCTCCGCCGTCTCCACGAATATTGTCGGTCCCGCGACTACAACGAGACCGACCTCCTCCGTTGCCTGCCCGAAGCCCTCACAGGCGATGCACTCAGGTGGCATCGCCTGGAGGAAGAAAATTGGAACTCATACGTCGGATTCCTCTCCCACTTCCGCGACCGTTTCGGCGTGGAGTCGAGTCAGGAGAGGATCCGCCACGAAATCAGCCTGAGGACTCAGGGTCCGGACGAACCTTGCGGGGAGTACCTCGACAAGATCCGGACCCTGATCAAGCGCCTCAACCCCCTCCCCCCCCCCCCCCCCCCCAAGACCAACAAATTGACATCTGCTACGCTAATCTGCACCCGGATTACAGCGAGTATATTTCCCGGGACGGCATCGCGACCTTCAGCGAGCTGCTGCTGGCCTGCCGTCAACGGGAAGTAATCCGGGAACGCAGAAAAGCTTACCGACCCCCTCCCACTTCCTTCCCCACCTGCGATCCCTACGTCGCCTACCGGCCGACGGCCAAGCCTGAGGTACGGAGGACGGCGGCAGTGGAAGCAGAGCCAACCCCACCCCCACTTCCCCAATCACTCCCCAAACCCGCACCCCGACCTCGCCAACAAACCCCCAAACCCCCCACCCCCATTCCTAGCTACCGCGACGTAGCCGCGGCAGCACCCCCTTCCCAACCCCGACCAAACAACTACCCCGCACTACCCCGTTCCCTCCCCCAACAGCCCAAAACCATCCCTCGGTTAGCTGATGTAGCACCGAAACACCCTCCCCCAAACTTCCCAGTCGACAACCCCTCCTACCCCCCGGTCCCTGTTTCAACTGTGGTCAAATAGGCCACAGGTATAGAGACTGCGCCCACCCCCTCGGGTATTTTTGCCGGCTGTGCGGGCAACGGGGTACGGACACCAGATCCTGCCCCGGCTGCCTGTGGAAGCGGTCGGGAAACTACCCCGGGGGGAGGCAGTAAATTCCCCGCCTCCCCAGTCCAATCTCACCCTAATCCCACAGTTAAATACCCTCCAACCAGCCCAAGTAACCAAACCCCGAGTCAAACCAACCCCTAACCACGTACCTCGTCCCAAACAACCCATACCTCCCCCAAACTCCCTCCCCATACGGACGATGAAGCGTCCGACCCCAACTCCCTCAACCCCATACCCCACCCCCAAACCGTCCCGTAAAACCCGCGAAACCACCCCTCCCCTCCAAATGATCGACGGAGACCAACGCCATTTTCTATGGGTCCTCCTGGGAGAGTATAAATTCCCAGGATTGGTGGACCCAGGCTCCTGTCGATCCTACCTCAGCCCCGGATTGGCCAGCAAACTCGACCTTCCCCTTACCCCCCCTCGACGAAGGTGTCAAGGTCGCCAACGGTAACGTCATGAGCGTTGACGGCGCCTTGCACCTTCAATTAGAAATTGGCGGAGAGAATGGCCCAATATTAATGCGTGTGGCGGCAATCAATTGTCCTTGCATACTCGGGCTCGACTTCCTCCGACAATTTGGACTAATATTAAACTACAGAGACGAGACCTGGCAGACGAGACACAGTACACCCCGAACATTCCTCACAACTCACGTCACTATATTAGCGCGAAGCCTACGAGACTGTGCTGGTCTCGTAGTGCCAACGGACCAATCCCGACATAGACTCGACAAAATACTGGACAAATATATCGTCCCCAACCCCTCTCCCGAGTTAAGTATGACCCACATAACGGAACACGACATAGACGTAGATTCCCCATTCGACAGAGAGCCCGAGTAATCTCTCCACATCTCCTGAAGATCGCCCAGGAGGAGGTCGACAAGATGTGGAGAGAAGGAGTTATCGAGAGATCCCGAAGTGCCTGGCTCAGCAACCCCGTCATAGTCCCGAAAACGGGTGGTAAACACCGGTTTTGTGTGGACTATCGGGACGTGAACAAAGTTACGAAAAAAGACGCCTACCCCCTCCCGAACATGGATCGGATATTGGCCGGCCTAAGACAGGCCCGGTACATATCCAAACTCGACCTGAGCCAGGCGTATTTCCAAATCCCTGTACATCCCGACAGCCGGCCCATAACTGCCTTCGCGGTACCTGGGCGCGGCTTATTCCAATTCAAAAGAATGCCCTTCGGATTGACCAACGCCCCAGCCACCTTCCAACGCCTCATGGACACGCTGATCGACCCCGCATGGGAACCGCACGTGTTTGCATATTTAGACGATGTAATTATTGCCACAGACACAGAAACTGACCACTACGACTACCTGACCAGAGTATTGACAGCCTTCAAAGACGCCGGACTGGACATAAATAGAGAGAAAAGTGAATTCTTTTGCCAGGAAGTTAAATATTTGGGATATGTAATTGGACCGGACGGACTGAAGACGGACCCGGACAAAATCTCTCCCATACTGGAATACCCGCCACCCAAAACCGTCAAGCAGTTACGCCGGTTCCTGGGAATGGTCGGGTGGTACGCTCGGTTCATGGGTGATATCTCTAAAGATAAAACACCCCTGACCGAGCTGTTACACAAGGACGCTCCCTGGAACTGGGGACCGACACAAGACTCCGCCTTCCGATCCCTCCGTGAAGCCCTCACCCGAACTCCCGTCCTTGCCCGCCCCGACTTTACCCTCCCTTTCACCATCCATACGGACGCAAGCGACCTCGCGGTGGGCGCCGTCCTCACTCAGGAGGTGAAGGGAGAGGAAAACCCTATCCTTTTCACCAGTCGAGTCCTCACCCGCGCAGAACAGAAGTACACCGTTACGGAGAAGGAGTGCTTGGCGGTGCTGTGGGCCGTGAAGAAGCTGAGGCCGTACATTGAGGGTACGGCCTTCACGGTCATCACGGACCACAGCAGCCTCCAATGGCTCAAGAATTTAAGAGATCCCTCTGGTCGACTGGCGAGGTGGGCATTGGCCATGCAGGCTTATAACATGACCATTGTCCACCGAAAAGGAGCCCTCAACGTTGTACCCGACGCCCTATCCCGAATGCACGAGTCCCAGATAGCCACCCTGTCTGACATTGGAGATGCGGTGGACGGGTGGTATGAGGAAAAGTTGGAAAATGTAAGAGAGTTCCCTAGAAAGTACCCGAGTTGGAAAATCGAGAATGGGAAACTCTTTTACCACCGACCTCATACCATCATCGATCCTACCCTGGCTGACCTGGACGCATGGAAACTAGTCCTTCCCTTAAAATCCCGTCCCGATGCCATGAGAGAGGCTCACAACCATCCCCAGTCAGGCCACTTGGGCATTGATAAAACATACCACCGGGTCATCCAGGACTTTTTCTGGCCCGGTGTGTATCAAGACGTCGCGCACTACGTCACCCGGTGCCACGAGTGCCAACTCCATAAGGTCTCCCAGGGAGCCCCTGGAGGCCTTATGCGAGAACGCACTACCGAAGGCCCCTGGTGCGTAGTCGCGACCGACGTCATGGGTCCATTCCCTCCCAGCAAAAACCAGAACCGGTACGTTGTCGTGTTCCAGGACCTTTTTACCCGATTCGTAGAGGCGAAAGCCATACGAACAGCCAACGGTCCCAACATCACGTCAGCCCTCGATACCCTCGTCCTTAACCGTTGGGGCTGTCCCCAATACCTGTTAACCGACAACGGCACCGAGTTCATAAATACCCACGTCACCGAATACCTCTCTCAGAATGGCATACACCACACGACCGTCCCTCCCTATCATCCCCAAGCCAACCCGGTGGAGAGAGTGAACAGGACATTAAAGACCATGATCGCGGCGTATGTCGGGCAAGACCACAGGCTCTGGGATCAGCATCTTCCCGAGCTGTGTTTTGCCCTGAACACCGCAGTACAGTCGTCAACTCGCATGACCCCCGCCTTTTTGAATTTTGGTCGAAACCCCCGACCGACCAAAAGTATCCGCGATAATACTCCTGTTCCTCCCACCATTCAACCAACAGACCCCCAAGTTTGGACCGACAGACTCAAACGTCTGCCCCTATTACATGATTGGGTCCGTAAGCAATTAGAACAGGCGCATAAGCGCCAGGCCCGCCATTACAACCAAGGCAGGAAAGATACGCGGTTCAAGGTAGGTGATCTTGTACTCAGAAGAAACCGCGTTCTTTCGTCCGGCCCCCAGAATTTTGCAGCCAAACTCGCCCCGCGTTTCACCGGTCCCTACGAAATATTGAGCGTTCCATCTCCCGTGATCTATGAACTAAATGACCCCAATTCGCGAAAAAATCCAAGGGTACACGTATCCGACCTAAAGGCATATCACCCGCAGGCGGACACGGATATCCTCCCCACCCCTACTAACCCCAAGTAGCACGATTTGACAGACACTAATCAAGTACAATTGCATTTCAGGAGTCAAGGATGAGTCAGAAGAGAGCCGGTCGGTCCACGGGCCACCGGCGGTATGTCTTGCCGACGGGTACCCTCCGCGGAGGGTTCCAGGATTTCGCCGGCACCCCCGCCTTCCAACGGGCGGCACCGGCGGTCACATACCCCCTCTCCATCCCCATCCCCGAGGGGTATTACGAGGACGACGAGGAGTCGCCCCCCCCCTTCTCCCCCACCATCGCCTCCCCCTACCCCCATCTCCCCAAATAAATCCCCTACCTCCACCACCCCCACTACCACTACTCCCTCCTCAACCCTACCCCTACGCCGACCACACTCGGCCCCCTCACCCACCCCCACTCACCTACCCCTATCAATCCGCCCCCCTTCCCCACGCCCCCGCTCCCCCGGTCCCTTCTCCCCCGATCCGCCAGCCGCGCATTTCTGCGGCTCGCTGCGCTATGCATATTTCTCCGCCACCACACCCCACGCCCACATATCCGCCCTCTCCGTCCACATGGAGAGCGGCGACGCTCCAACCTCCTACTCCCCTTCCCCCTCCCCTTCACCTCCCCCCCAACCAGCCCCCCTAAACCATTCCCCCCCATCTTCCTCCACCACCCCGCGCCGCAATAAACCCTCTAAACGGCAGCGGCGCAGCCGTCGCCGGGCCCACGCTCTGGCTGAAGAAGCCGGAGCCGCGGTCCCAAACCCCACCCCCATCCTCCGCCCCCCTCGCCCTCCTCACCGCCGCTCCTGCGCCCAAACCCCTAATCCCCCTCGCCCAACTCCCCCTACCACCATCCCGAGCCTCAGGGCTCTGCGCCCTACCCCCCCTTCCCACACTCCCCCGCGCCGCCCAACTCCCTCCCGACCCTCCGAGGCAATTCCCAGCCTCATGTCCCTCCAAATAACCCCCCCCTTCCCACACCCCCTCACCGCCCCCAACCCCCCCTGCCCCGCCACCCGCCATCCCCGCCCTAATGTCCCTCAAAATCCGCCACCCTGACCTTCCACGCGCGCCCACCCCCAAAAGGTGTTGGCGTTGCGGCCGGTTGGGACATTTGTCTGACAAATGTCCTAACCGGATCGAAAACCGTCCCCATCCCCGCTAAGCACCCTCCCTTTCACCCCCCCACCCTTCCCGTCCAATAATTCCCCATTCCCGCCTGGCCACAAACCCTCCCCATTCCCCTTAACCCTCCAACTGTCTCAGCATCCAGTGACCGTGTCTGGCCGCCGGCCAGCCGTGTTAGTCTCATCTTTTCGAGATCGCCAGTATCAGCCAGCTAATTACATCACTCAATTTTGGGGGATAGATGCCTTTGCCGCAACTTTCATCCCCTTCTATACGCGACATTTTCGTTGTCCGACCGTTTTTTGTAATTTCTTCTTTGCTATTAGTGGGTCATGGCAAACTTTGTCACTCCACCTTTCTTCCCCTTTCATTCCCTCTACCCCACCCCCCTCAAAACCACCCTAAACCACCGCTAGGCCCGGCAGGCCAAACCCAACCCTTCTTCCCACAAGTCCCCACAGCGTCTCGATAACGCCCGTCGGCAGACATAAAAAAAAGACCGGCCCAAGCGTCAAAAGATAAGCTGGCCTGGAGCCAAACCAAAGATGTCAGGTACGCGAGCGAGGAGCCACGTACCCTAGTCAGAACACAGGAGAGAACGCAAGACTGAGCCGTCAACAGTACAAATCTCAATGAGTCGGGAGATACGGGGACGAACTGTGCGAGCACACACTCGTGACCCGAAACAATAAGAATAAAACCGTCCAAAAGTATGCGTGAGCGAGTGGAAGAATGAGAGAGAAAAATTATATTTACAGATAGCTAGGGAAAGAGATACGCTCGAGTACACCAAAGGGTGTACTCTCGTTTAAGCAGGGGGGTGTTGTGACGCTGTACGTCACAGCCTCCCCTGCCGCCGGCTCACCCACGAAGTCGCCGTCCCACACCTGCAACAGGAAAGAAAGATAAGTATAAAAATTTACACAATATAGAATATAAAACCTGTGCAAGCACTCACCTGCGACAAGTCAGTCAGTACGACTGACCCCGACAGACCTTGCGCAGCAAAAATCACGTCACCGTCATCCCCATCGAGTCGTCGTCGTCGTCGTCGTCAGCGTCGTCGTCGTCGTCAGCGTCGTCGTCGTCGTCAGCGTCGTCGTCGTCGTCGTCTTCGCAGTCGTCGTCGCCGTCGTCGTCGTCGCCGAGTACAGGACCGACCCGCTACAACCTGCGAAAAGAAGAAGGAAAATAAAAAGAAGATAAATGCTAAAGGATTAATGGAGAAATACTCACTGGATTGGGCCGAAGATCGTCCCCATCCTCACCGTCGGCGTCGTCCTCCTCGTCGTCGGCGACGTCGTCCTCGACCGGCCACCATAACCTGCCAAGAAACAGGAGGAAATTAATTTCGAAAGAAACTGAAGCAGAAATAAATGAAGACTCACTCACCAGGACCGGCCCGAGGACCATCCACATCACGCTGACAATCCCCATCGCCACTCACCCCGGTGAGATAAATCCGGAGGGAAAACCACGCACAAAAACCACTCACAACACTCGAAAAACACTCGCATCTGTCAAAATTCATGCACCCGTCCGTCCCCGCACCCCGGCCATCCATCGGCCGCGCGGCGACAGAGTGACGAAGGTGGCAGCAGCGTACGGCGATTACCCTACCGTGTTATCCGCAATTATAAAATCCCGTCCGCAATAATCCCTGTACTTACCGACCGACCTCATTACCTCCTTTTCCCCAATAGATCCCGCTCGCGACAGTCCTAAAATCAATCACCCGTGTAACCCTTCTCCCATCGATCCGTATCGCTGCTGCCTCGATGATCGATGCCGGCCGGTAGCCAATCAGCGAACGCGAAAATTTCGCGAGCTTCCGGCCGGCCATGCGGCCGTCACTTTGTGACGAGCCGGCGAATAGAGAAGTAGTAGCGAGAATAGAGCGAGTATAGAGCGGATAGTAGAGTGAGATAGAGTATAGCGTAGAGTGTGCGGAGTGAGTGAGAGAGAGAAGGAGAAAGTGAGAAAGGAATTATAAATTGAAACCACGACAATTTGGAACGACATAGGACAACGAATACAAGGAAAAGGAAAAGACTACGAAAATACAAGGACGAACCGGCACGAACAAGGACTACAAGAACCAGGAAAAAGGAAAACGGGACGCAGAGGAAAGCGACAGCAGCACGGTGAGTGTTTGCACGGTTACTCCCCCCCCGTAATATTACCCGACTCGTTTTTGAGAGAAATCGCGCGTATTATTCCCCCCTTTTTCTCTTCTTTTTGTCTGCGAGTATTGAAATTCGGGAACTTAAAATTTCTTTCGATCTCTCGTCCTGTTATAGCCGTGTGGGACGGCCGTTAAAATTAAGGCGTAACGTTCGAGAAATTTCGCGTAACGGTCATCATTCCCGCCTGACCCCCCTCCAGTCTTTACACCATACCCTCAAAGATCGAGAACACTCGATCGCGCGATCGAGGTACACTCGACCGACCTTCCTCGACACAGTCAAATCCCCAAACCCCAAAACAACTCCCCCTTCCCCCACCTACCCCTCTCCCTGCGGCAGACCGAGTATTATCGAGATAAGACAAGCGAATAAGATTGAATTCAAAAGTTACAAGGCCAGTGGTAATAAATAAGAGGCCATCGCGTCGGCGAATTCATACCCTGAGATCCTTTCCCGTTTGACCCCTCCCCCTTCCCTACACGCTAGCCATCCTCCCCTTTAGAAAACACGTCACCTACTGTCGAGTATTAATTTTGGCCACGGTATTGAGTTTGTTAATTTTTTTTATGTAAAAATATTAACTGGCGCCCAAAAGTTCGAGTTTTTTTTTGTATAAATAATTATTGCCCGGAGATAGTCCGCCGTTAATAATATTGTAAAAATAAAAGTTGTTATTTGAGTTATTAATTATTTCTTTTTTTTTATCCCAAACTCCCCATACCCCCCTCCCAACGGCGTGACAATATATATATATATATGTGCTATTCCTCTTAATTATATTAACTACCTGTAAATTGTCAAATACATCAATGATCGTATGTGCAAAAGAGAGCGCGATAGCTCTTTATAAAGGTACGAGAGAGCGTACAGATCACTCTACGAATAGCCGCACACAGAGAAGCGTTTCATATACGGTATACCTCTGCTCCAGAGAGAGAGAGAGAGAGAGAGAGAGAGAGAGAGAGAGAGAGAGAGAGAGAGAGAGAGAGAGAGAGAGAGAGAGAGAGTCATAGGTAGCTGGTAAGAGCGAATGAGACAGAGGGGCGAACTCGCGAAGGCATCGCAGTGTATATGACATACAGCGTGCCTTAGCTGTACCACTCATCTTCGCTTCGCATATACTATGGATGAGAGAGAAAGAACTATAGAGAGCTCTCTAGGAAGACAGGCAGAGACCATGCTACAATCTGGTTCTTTTTAATTTTCTTTATACATGAATAAATATCGTTTTTTCGTGTTGCACCAAATATAATAACTGTATAATCTTTTCAATTATTATTTGAAATGATATATACGGAACTCTGCACATCATACGGTGTAACTGCCCGGATTTTTAATTTTTGCGATTTTTATATTTTTTCAGTAACTATCGAAAAAAATGAGATTTTTAATTACCAATCGAAAAGTTGGGATTTTAATTGCCCGCTCAAAACACATCGGTCTTTCAAAAACATGTCTTTTTGACAATTTTCGTTTTTTGAGAGAGAGAGCTCATGAAGGCATACGCTCTCACGCTCTCACGTAAGAATGAGAGAGAGAGAGAGAGAAAGAGAGAGAGAGAGAGAGAGAGAGAGACTGCGCGAGGTAACGAAGAGGAGATATTGCTAGCAGTATATACGGCTCGCAGCGTGCTTCCCCCCGTACCGTTCACCACCACCTCGCCTATACTCTAGATCAGAAGGCACGTGCTCTCTATCTCTTAAAGGCTCGGTATGTATGAGAGAGAAAAAGCTATAGAGGTCTCGGCAGGAAGACAGAGACCATGCTACAGCCTGCTTCTTTTTTATTCTTTTTACACGAGAATAAAGATCGTTTTTCGTGATGGACCAAATCGAATAACTGCATAATCTTTTCAATTATTATGAATATATATATATATATAGGGGCCGTTGCACATAAAACGGTGCAATTGCCAGAATTTTTAATGTTTGCATTTTTAATATTTTCAATACCAATCGAAAAATTCTTCGATCGAAAAAAACATCCCTTTTTGAAAATTTTCGCTTTTGAATGTACTTTTAAAAAATATAGAAAATTATTGGAGGGGTTTTTTGAATGCAATTTTAATTTTTACTTTTTAATCTTATATATATATATATATATATATATGTGTGTGTGTGTGGGTGTGTGTGTGTGTGTGCGCGCGCGTGTGTGTGTGTGTGTGTGTGTGTGTATAAAAGCAACCGGACTATGCAAACCACTCATGAAACCGATATCCCTTGCACGTTTTAAGCAAGACGTGTCTTGTTGATCTGATCAAAAATGCATACAAATCAAAAGCATACAGTCGCCTAGCTTTTATACCCATCTTTTGATATAGAAGCGACAGTCTCAATCGAGCAGCGTAACAGCGTATTATATTTTATTGTGAATTATGGCAGACCGCGCCCTTCGTAAATGTATTCGCGATTTTTTGCGTTTTGTACAATTGACAAGTGTACAGATACGGCGTCGTTGCGATAGTCAGTGGTGTTACGAATTAAAACATTTATCGGGTGATAAGCTCATCAATCGTTTGAAGTATCTTATATGGTGGGCTCCTCTGCGCAACATAGTGACGGCCTATAACAGAGGTATACTGCAGGGTCAGAGGGTGATAATGTGTGTGTACGAGGAGTTACAGAGAAGAGGCCTTCAAGGATCTCAGAGTGTTCGTGGTATTGCTGATGAAATCAGAAGTAAGTACTTTTTTACAAATCGTAAAAATATTGAAACCGATCTAATATGATGGAAACGCTATAATAGGTTATCGGCAGCTTTGGGACGCATCGAGCGATGAAGAAGCTGCTCTTGTAGACGCTGTCTGCGCCGTAGAAAATTTGGAGAAAAATACCGCGAAACGTAAGTATTTAGATGTCCTGATATTCTAAATTTTTATTTTGAAATTAAAAATCTATTTATCTAAAATCATTGGTTTTTAATATCGCAGGCTTAACTTTATTCTTATACTTTTGTTTTTATCCATTAGACATATCAGCGCAACCCTACGTGGAAGAGCAAAGTGAACCGATTGCAGGTCCTTCAGGTCTATGCCAAAGGCCGACAAGTACCAGGAAATATGAAGTAATCGACACGGATAGCAGTGACGAAGAAGACGACGCTCACGCTAACGTTTATGACGACCGTAATGTTGTCGCTTCATCATCGCAAGACGGCGATGAAGAAGCGGTAGAAGAAAATAGGGTTGTTGAACAGCATGAAAATCAGCTATGGGAATACCCAATAGAGGACGGTATAATGCACAATGATGAAGAGTCAACACTGTTAAATGATCATTGGTATCAGCATCTCCTGGCTGACACCGACTCGGGTAAATATAATTTGTTCTTATATCTAAAAAGTAACATGTTTATTCTAGTCAATAAATAAATGAAACGATTAATCTACCATAGGTTATTCAATACAGGGCTTATTGTTTGATGATGAATAATCGAATTCTATTACATAAAAGGTACTAATAATATTGATAATAGCTTTGAATAAAAGCGTGCGTTAATAATGCAGAGATAATCAACCGTATATATTTTCAGAGACGCAGCTAGGCGCTGGGAAAAAGCGTGTTCACAAGGGTACAGAACCATTCAGGGATGTTCAACCACCCGGAAACCGCTTCGAAATCATCAGGGATTCCACACGTTATTTTAAACGTTTCAAGTTTCAAGGACGCGAAACTACGTTGCGAATCAGACCACCCCAGGCAGGCTTCTCTGTAATAGACTGGCTCGGCGGAGCATTTCGCGATCTTCTAACGTATATCACTAATACTTGTGCTGGTGGTGATTATGTCGGAATATCATTTACGGCGGACAGTTTAGCACATGGGCCGGTATGGTTATCCTTTCGACCAGCCAGAGACTATACGTTTGAAGATATCTGGCAATTGATAAGCAGCGTTGCTCAGAGCGCAGCCTCTCTGAACATCAATGACGCGTGTAACATAAAAACTTGTATAGTCAGAGGTGTCGAGGGTCGTGGTAGAAAAGGTCTGACTCACGAGGCTGTCACGAAGAAATCGATATTATCAATCCGAAATTATGATAACTTATGTTTGCCGCGCTCATTGGTAGCAGCACGCGCATACGCTGAACGGGGTGAAATACGACCGGGAGCCTTACATACTAGATGGTAGCGTATTAGACAAATTAACGGTTCAGTGCAAAGAAATGAAGCTATTGATCTTATGAGAGCAGCTAATATCGTTGTGCCTGCAAACGGTTGCGGTGTGTATGAGATTACCGTGTATCAAGATTATTTACTACGTGATGGCATCGCTATTGTTGTATACGAGTTTCTAACTCTGGGTCGTCGTCAAAAGCCTTTGTTCGATGGTAGAAAAAGAGTTTTGGCTTCTGTAGGTACGATAAAATGCACGTTACATGTATTGTATTATGAACGCTCGCATCATTTTCAACCTATTCTGAATCTCAGAGGTGCGGTAGGTGGCAGGGATGTTTGCTCAAACTGTAATATACGCAGTCGTCGTGATGATCACATATGTTCCAAAAAAAAATGTCCTCGATGTTTTGGACTATTGTTACGTCCCAAGGTGGAGAGAATGTGGAGCTCCATCGATAATTCGATGTGCGCGCGAAGTTTGAATTGAATTGCACTGTTCGGCTGGACGTGAGCTCGCCGCCTGGGACTTACTTGTGCTCAATGTACCAACTCAACGATTTATGATTAATCGTCGAGGATGATTCCTCTTCGAAGACGTATTGTTGTTGAATGATGTTTCCCAGAGTTCTCGATTGAACCGAGAAGATGTATTTTTTTCTTGGGAAGATTGTGATTAATTGCAACACCAACACTTCTCATACAATTAACAATCACAACTGTACTTTATTCAAGTTTGGAATTGTACTTTGAAATTACAACACAAATTGGACTTAGAGTGATTTTACACAATGTCGGAGATTTGTTAACTTAAGATGTTTTCGATTTCGAGGTTGAGTCGATTCTGTTTCTCTTGTCGAAATTGGTTGACGATTTCGTCTCGGTTCGGGCGGAGTTACAAAGTTATATAAAACTGATTGGTCGGATTCTTTTAGCGTGATTTTGAGTTTTCCTATCAGAGGGGTTGTTTCAAAGATGTGGGGGTGTCTTGAGAGCGTCGCTTTTTGGACGACGATCGTGGGAAAGAAAAGTGTCTTTTCTGATTATGATTCTGAGAAATACAGAGCTTGGCTTTCGTCAGATTCCACGAGCGGTGACATCGAGCGAGGCGCTCGTAAAAATGTAAACATAAATAAGGAGAGCAGGGAAAAGTCTAAAACAGGATGTTTGCCAGAGAGGGTGTTTATATGTGGACAGAGTGTCTCGGCTATGGCTTTATGTTCCCTGGTATATTTATGTGACAAGAGCTTGGGGTCCTGGCAATCCCAGCTGGAATCCTTCTCCTAATCTGTTTAGTTTCTACAGACGAATGGTATAGTTTATAAACGCAATAGTAAAATAATAATAAGAGAAAAGAAATTGTACATACTGTTTAAATTTTACCGGCAGGCTGCATTGGTTTACAGGTGGGTAAGGTAGTAGTCTAATTTATTGACTGGAGGTGTGCGTCACCCATGCTGGGACGTAACACTATCACCATGTGATCCTCACACAAATGAGACAATTAAATGCGTTGGTTGTAACCGTATTTTTTTTGGAGATCAATGTCTACAAAAACATAAGGCTGTCCCTATAGTCAGGAATCGTAGAGGGGTTAGCGTGTGCGAAACTGTTAAACGTTGTCGTTGGTGTTTTCAAACGATAAGACCTTTAAAACGAAAGAAGCACATATGTGGTGTAAAATACTGCAAGACATGTAAAGATAACAAACCGAATAATCATATGTGTTTCACGAAAGGGCTTCGCGCACATACAAACACACGTAAAGCAGTTTTTATTTTCTATGATTTTGAAACACAGCAGTGTACGCCTGTAAACGGTGACGCGTCCACGTTTGTGCATAAGCCAAATCTCTGCGTAGCTCAGAGACTCTGTACGTTTTGCTGTACCGATGACTCCATAACAGAGCCATGCGATCATTGTGGTGTACACGAGTTTATTTTCAAACACAATCCTGTAGCACAGCTTGTAGAATTAGCTATGACACGTATCACGAGTTTTTCCCGTACTATCTGCATTGCTCATAACGCCGGGGGTTTTGATGCGTAGTTTATTTTGCGGTATTTAATCGAAGAAAAAAAGACCCAGTTACCATCATTAATTATGAACGGGACGAAAATATTTACGATGCGGCTTGAAAATATTGTGTTTCTGGACAGTCTACACTACCTTCACATGCCTTTAAGCGCTCTACCAAAAGCTTTCGGTCTCGCGAACACGGTCGCAAAAGGTACTTTTCCTCATTTATTTAATAGACCTGAAAACCAAAATTATGAAGGCGTTCTGCCGTGCCTGGAGTATTATTTACCCGATACAATGCGTACAGACGAGCGGGAAAAGTTTCTTGAGTGGTACACGGATCTGAAAGAGAGTAATTACCTGTTCAATTTTGAGAAAGAGATTGTTAATTATTGCAAGACAGACGTTACGATATTAAGACGCGCATGTAGGGCTTTTCGTGATATGTTTATCGTCAGCGGTACTGTCTGTCCGTTCGATGAGTGTACGACCATAGCATCAGCCTGTTTTCGTGTTTTTCGCAAAAACTTTTTGAAAGATAACACGATAGGAATTATCCCGACGCCCGGTTATAGATGGGCTCATAACCAATCTAAAAAAGCAGTTTCATGGCTCATGTGGATGGAATACTCTCTCGGCCAGCGAATTATTCACACAGGACGGGGACGCGAATTTAAAATACTGCAAAATTTACTAGTAGATGGTTACTACAAAATAGACGACGTATCTGATGTACTGCAATTTCACGGTTGTTACTGGCACGGATGTCCGTATTGTTACCCTTTAAATCGTGATAAGAGACAAAGTGATGGTACATCGATGGACGAGCGTCTTGAAAAAACTGTAACTATAGCGGCTCGGATTCGAGAGGGCGATCATATATTGTAACGGGAGATGGCACATCGGCACCGAACAGAAGCGGAACAACAAATTAAATAGAAAGTTCACGGAACTCTCGGCAGAGGGACAATAAGTAAAATCCTCTCTCGCCAACAATATAGTAACGAGCAACAAATATAAGGCCAACGAAATGAACAATTGCTACCAATCTTTCGGTCAAAGCTCAATAAAGAGTACTTGGCATCCGATCGATACAATAGTACGAAGGTGGGTGACTGTTTGAGGCCCGACGTTATCACGCAAGTGATAAGTCGGAGAGGCTCGTGTGTCATTAAGCCCTAGGAAATTGTACACGAGAAGAAGTCTAGGAAATTTAAAAGGCAAGAGAACTGACCAGTACACTGTACCGTCAGCTGTCTCACAGTCGGCCATCATCGCGCCGATAGAGAGAGATAGAGAGACGTCAACATCAAGAGGCAGCAGAGACGCCAGACACCGACACACCAACACTGTCTCGACGAGACACAACCCACCGACACACACACAGGAGCGGCTTCGATCATCGAGGAGAGATCGAAACCATATGAGAGAGAAAGGACTCACATAAGCGGGAGGAAGAGAGAGACGGCCGACGAACGAGCAGCACGGCAGCGACTCGGCCACGAATACAACACACACACATACAAACATCCCAAAATCAAAACAATACACATACACAGCTGATGAGCTGCAGTCACATTTAAATCGAACACTGTATAGAATTTAGAATTATAATAAAGTCCGTTGATATTACGAGTGCGTTTTTCAAATTTTCTTCAGCTCCTGCTCGAGTCTCGAACAAAAATAAAAAGACTGAAACCACAATACGTTTCATTTGGCGCCCGAACAGGGACTCGAGCGAGCTATAGAAGTTAAAACGCACGTAAAAACATAGAATCAAAATGGATGAACCAAGTGAACCAGTAGCTGAGAGTCCTAATAGATCAGCCGACGAATTAGTCTTTGAAGACACACTCAATGATGTGCGTCGAACTCCGTCAGACAGGATGCAGGACGAGTTGGAAGAATCGATCCGCCTGCTGATGAGAGAGATGAAAGAAATTAAACTTGAGCAATCCCGAGAGCGTCTGATGACGACGGCAAACATAAAAGACCAAGACGAAAAGTGCGTTCTGAGATGCCGGCAAACGCAGGAATTTGCACGACTCGAGTGCCAAGAGGAAATAGATCGAGTCGTCACACAAACCGACCGTAAAATAACGATCTCACAAGATACGGTCACCGCAAAAATCGAAGCCGTCGATGACGAGAGGAAAGCTGACTTCGATGCACTAGAGAAAAAACTCCAAAGGACGATGTCAGGAATCTCGCAGGTCCAGGATCTTACCAAAAGCACCGTCGCTCTAGCCAGGGAAAACCAGACTAGAATCGGAAGGTGCGAAGAAGAATTCCGAACGAGATTATCGCAAACAATGAACATCTCGCAAGGTGGACTAAACATGAGTCAGATGTACGTTGCAAAACAGCAACCACCGATATTCAACGGCGACGGGAGGGAACGACCAATGCGTTTCCTTAAAGAATTGCAACAGTTTTGGAGGGTCACGGGAATCGCGGACCTACATTATCTTATTAGTCAATCCTTGAAAGGACCAGCGAAGGATTGGTGGAGGGTCGTCGAGGATGACGTACAGACAATCGACGACTTCACCGCAAAATTCAAACTGCGTTACTGGAGTCGGGAAATTCAGGATAAAATCAGCCGCAATCTGGAGTTCGGAGCGTACGAGATAGACGAACAAAGAGCAACGCGCGCCGAATATGCTACGCGGATTTTTGGGAACGCCTAGGATCTGAGTAAAAATCTGACAAATGAAGAGATTATCCGATATCTCGGAAATCACTTCAATGAAACGGTAAGATCAGCGGTCCAGATCGGAACCGTAAAAACTATTGAGCAGTTCCTCGAGTTTTTGGAGAGCTTGGACGGTGCAGGGCCACTGAACGTGCAACGGAGGCAACCAAGAAGGCCCCAACATGATGGGGGACCATCATGGGCACCAAACAACCGAAACACCGCACCCTGGCCGCCGAGAAATCAACCACAAAATCCAAGATGGCGACACAATGGAAATGAGGACCAATCAAGACAAACGAGCGACAGTGCAGCTCAACAACCGAGGCAAACCCAGTTCCAATGGGCTCCGCCGAACAAACCACAAGAAAGCCAATCTCAAAAAACCCCGGAAGCAGTAGCAGGAACTTCCACAAATTCGGGAAACGCCTAAACGTTGCGCCCGAAACGAAAGTGGTCGAAGAAAAAATAGACACTCGAGGCGCAACGGAGAGAAAAGAAATTTTAGCAGCACAGGCGATCGAGAGAACGAACGACTCTCGGTGCACAACAGACGAAGACGAGGTGGAATGCGCGCTTGCGGAAGCAGAATGGCGAAGAAAAAGAAATCAGAAGAAGAGAGAAAGATTGACCCGACAAAAGGTCAAGGAAATGAAGGAAAAACAACAAGAATTACCAACTCAGATCGGAATGATCAATGAGAAGAACGTAACGAAAACATCTACCGAAGAGCAAAAAAAAAAGAGACAAAGACGTCGACGGTCGAGGACGAAACATACGAAAGTCCGAGAAGTTACTTACAGGAAGAGGCAAGGAGAAATATCGAAAGAGAAGCCTTTCCGAAATGCCCAGTTATAAAAACAGAGATAGAAGGAGTTGAAATAGAAATGCTCATAGATAGTGGGAGTGAAGTATCAGGAGTTTCCGAAGAATGGTACGAGAAATTAAGAACGAAGATAGAGCGATGCCCGATGTTACCGGTGGTACGGGGGGAAGTAAAGGGAGCTTTTAGCGGTAATAAAGGAAGGATCAAGCATCAAATCCTCGTGGAAGTAAGGATAAAGGATGTGAAAGAGATAATACCGCTAATGGTAATCCCGAAGTTGAGTAGAGACGGACTCATTGGCATCGACGGGATACTTCGATTCAAAATTCAAATCGATAGCCTGAACGGGAAAATTCGAGTAGGGGAGAAGGATGCATTATATTTCGACGGAGAGATCTGGACAGAGAAATACAGAGAATCAAACGGCGACATAAAAGTAATGATGGTAGAAACAATGGAAGACGAAGGGATAACAGAAGAGGAGGTCGATAGAAAAATAGAAGAAAGCGAAAACATGCCGGAGCGAATACAAGATGAGTTCAAAGCACTCATTTACAGATACAGAAACATTTTCTCAAAACGTCCAGGAAGGATGAGCAGCTATGTACATCAGTTACACCTCGAAAGTCCTGAACCATATGTGCATCGGTCATACCCGATACCGATGCAGTATCGAGAGGCGGTGCGACAGGAAATACAGAGAATGATGAAACACGGCGTGATCGAGAGAACGACTAGCCGGTTCATCAACCCAATGGTAACGGTAATAAAAAAGGACGGATCAGTGAGATTATGCCTCGACGCACGACAATTGAATCAGTACCTGATTGAAGATCACGACTCGGCACCACCAACGGAGGAGATCTTCCAAAGATGTGGAGGAATAAAGATAATGTCGAGTCTCGATATGACGAGCAGCTTTTGGCAGATCCCGCTAGCACCAACGTCGAGGAAATACACAGCATTCCTCCACGAAGGGAAATGCTATCAGTTTACCGTCACACCATTCGGCCTAAAAACAAGTACCGCCAGCCTGATCAAAGGATTAGAAGTTGTGTTACAGAACTTGGGCAGCTCGGTGATAAATTTTGTCGATGACCTTCTATGTATTTCGAAGACGGCGGACGAACACCTTGACCATTTAAAAAAAATTTTCGAAAGAATACAGGAACATGGCATGACCCTTAATTTTCGGAAATCATCATTCTTCAAGAAACAAGTGGTCTTCCTAGGACATATCCTATCAGCAGAAGGGATAAAACCAGACCCGGAAAAGATAAGGGCGATACATGAATATCCGGAGCCCGTGAATGCGAAGCAACTAAGGGGATTTCTCGGGTTAATCAACTTTTATTCGAAATTCACTAACCGCCATGCAGCAGCAACAGTACCGTTACTCGAACTCCTAAAAAAGGGAGCGACATGGGAACGGAATACGACAAGAAGTAAAGCGTTTGAAACAACGAAAAATTTGTTTACCGAGGACGTGATGCTGAAACATCCGGATACGAAGAAAATTTATACGTTAACTACCGATGCGAGCGACTACGCGATCGGAGCAATTTTGGGGCAGGAAGACGAGCAAGGTGAAACGGGAGTCATCGCCTTCGCGAGCCGAACGTTGAAAGGAGCGGAAAAAGGGTACATGACCACCGAAAAGGAACTCCTCGCGATTGTATGGTCGCTCCAAAAATTTCGCACATACCTGTTAGGAGCGAAAATCAGGATTATCACAGACCATAAGGCACTGACATTCCCGAGGACGTGCCGATTTGCGGGAGACAGACTCCTCCGATGGGCCCTCTTAATACAGGACTACGACCTTGAAGTCGAACACTGCCCTGGGAGAGAGAACACGGTCGCTGACGCGCTAAGCCGACCACGCGACCAGCACGAGGAAAACCATCAGCAATTAATTATCGCAACGATACTGGCGAAAGAGCCGAGTGCACAATTCACGGAAAATATGAAAAGAATCGGCGAGCAACAACGAGAAGACCCGAATCTACAAAAACTGTGGACGGAAACCGAAGAAAACACGGTAGAAAAACCACGTTATAGAATCCACCAGGGATGTTTACAAAAGACAACGAGATCCGGAGACTGGAAAATTATTATACCGGCACAGATCATAGACCAACTGATAAAAGAATGTCATGAAATGTACGGCCACAACGGATCGAAGAAGATACTTAGAATGATAGAAGAAGATTTTAGTTACCCCCGCTTGGCCAGGAAAATTCGCCAATGTACCGGCAATTGCGACAAATGTCAGAGGAACAAAATACCGACACAAACAAACTACGCGAAAATGCAAACAATAATACCAAAAGGTCCAGGAGACCTATTATCAATCGACTTTTACGGACCATTACCAGCAGCAGCAGGTGGCGTAAAGCATATCCTAGTGACGATCGATGCATTCACCAAATTCGTAAGACTATACGCACTAAGAAAGGCCAACGCAGGGAGTACGATAACACGAATCTTCAACGATTACATCCCGAAATATGGCAAGCCAACAAAAATTCAGTTCGATCACGGTACACAATTTACCTCGAAGCAATGGCTCGAACGACTGAAAAACGAAGAAATCACACCGATATTTTCATCGATTAGACACCCGCAAGGAAACATCGTCGAACGAGTGAACCGGGAACTGGGAAGATTTTTCCGAACATTCCTAGAAAATGCACATACCGGATGGGCTCCCAATTATCGAAACGTGCATAAACGAGACGTACCATGAAACAACAGAAGTCACTCCGATGGAGCTCCAACTGAAAAAAAAACCTCAAAGAGTATGGAAGGAATGGATTCTAGCGTTGAAAGAGGAAGAGATCGACCAATTAACGTACGAAGAAAAGATACAGAGTGTCAGAGAACGAATCACAAGAAAGGGACGAGTCCGCGCGGACCGGTTCAACAGTAAACACCGGACCACGTGTTTCGAAATAGGAGACATGGTATTGACACGAGCATTAAATGTCTCAGATCCGAAAGCGAAAATAACGGCCAAATTTCTCCCATTATACGAAGGACCATACCGCATAAAAAAATGCGTGGGCCTCGCGACATATCTTCTCGAGGACCCGGAAACAAAAAGAGAAAGAGGAAAATTTCACGGCTGTTTACTGAAGAAATACGCAACAGATAAAACGCCAGAAACAAAGAAGGGCGAAATCGGAAATAAATAAAATTCAACGCTAAGAATACTGAGGAGTCCAATGGCAATCGATATACGATAATTCGCAGTAACAAGAGACCGAAAGTGGATTAAGCATAATTATATTAACGGCCAAAACAAAAGGCGAACCCGAACGTTCGAGAACAAGCACCGGCAAGTGTAAACACTGTCGAAGGTGAACATAAGTACCTACGCTACATGAAGAAACCCAGGTGATCAGCACAATTAATCGCCAAATCAGAAATCAGAAGCATAGAAGCAATGGAGAAAGCAACACATCAGAAGGCAGCAGAGCCACGCGACAAACCTATAACAACAAGAAAAAGGAAGAATCAAGGCCGCCGAAAATTGAACAAACAACAAAAGCAGATAGACGCACAGTGGATACAAATCCAAAACGAATACGAACTCACAGTGATTACCGACGAGAATATTCGTGATTGGTACCCCGGAAAATCGGTAGGGCTATAGAAGTGGGGAGATCGAAGATTTACGCTCGGCAATCCTCGACCACCCAGAAACGATTTGAAAACGAAAGAAGAAGCAGTGAAATGGATTACCGAAATTTTTACGTGGCGACGCTGCGAGGAGGGTATAAAGACGTGGAGATCATCGACATCCTGGATCCGGAACAAGTATTCATCAGAATGAAACTACCCGGTATAGACGCGAGCCTATATCCGGGGAGTTTCGAGACAATCCCAATCTTTCACGAGGAAGTACATCCGTGTCTCGAGGAAGAGATTTTCCCCGGGAAAGGAGTCCTCGTGGACCGAAGAGGAAAATTTTACCGAGGTACGGTCACCGAGTACGAAGACGGCGAGGTTGGCGTGTGGTTGGGGGACGACGCAATCGAATTATGGGTCGAAGTGCGAAACTGTTTCACCCCTCCCACATGGACGTACACCATCCCGTATACCGCCATCCCATGCGGAATCAGAGGGATCGCCCCATACTTTGGACGGGAGTACGATGACCAAGCAATAGAGCTCCTCCGGCAAGTAGTGAAGGGCAAGAAATGGGACCTGTCAATAGAGGAGGAAGCCACAGGCACGGACGCAGTGTGGGGGATTCTTCAAGAAACAACATCAACGAGACAATACTACCATGAAATAGCGAAAGATTTTAAAATTGCCCGCCGGACTAACAACCGGGACCGATTTCGCTGGATGAGTGAGGGGCCGCAATTGAGTAGTGCGACAGAAAACCGCAGAAAAGCTGAACGCTACATCCGAACGTCACAGGAAGAAACGGCACAGCAAATCCGAGAAGGAGAAAGCGCGAGCGACGCAGAAACGGACATCCTAGAACAACTGCCAGCGGAACTGTTGGACCAACCATGGTGGATGGAACAGGAAAACCGACGGACAGAATGGGACGCGAGGTTCAACGCTCAATGGATGCGAAATCAAGGGACGGAACAGGAAAACCGACGGACAGAATGGGACGCGAGGTTCAACGCTCAATGGATGCGAAACCAAGAGGAGGAACGGGAACCGCAGGACGGAAGAGACGAGGATGCGAGCTCAGTCGTATCGGACGACTCATATCAATAAAAAAAAAAAAAAAAAAAAAAAAAAAAAATACACACATAACACACACAACACACACAACACGCACAGACAAACCAAATGTACTAATAGAATGTAGTAAATAAAAAAAACAATAAATTTCAATAATCGATATTCCCCATCATTTCGAAAAAAAAAAAAAAAAAATATATATATATATATAAGGATATACGGAGAGGTACAAGCAGCAGAGGAGAGTAAGGCACTACAAAAGCCCCAGATATATAGTAGAATAGGGAATGGCACCACAGACGCCTAAAAAAAAAAAAAAAAAAAAAAAAAAAAAAAAAAAAAAAATATAGATGTAACAATAATAATGAGATACGTAGAGGTACAGGTACAATAGGAGTAAGGCACGAAAAGGCGCCGCAGAAGTGATAGTAAATAAAAAAATAAAAAAAAAAAAAATATACATATAACAGTAAGAAGAATAATAAGAATAAGCTCACACGCAGAAGAAACTGAGAAAAGACGGTAGGAAAATCAAGAGGATTTTTCGACTGTGTGGTTCCCACGGTGTCAAAAAATCCTGGGGGACAATGTAACGGGAGATGGCACATCGGCACCGAACAGAAGCGGAACAACAAATTAAATAGAAAGTTCACGGAACTCTCGGCAGAGGGACAATAAGTAAAATCCTCTCTCGCCAACAATATAGTAACGAGCAACAAATATAAGGCCAACGAAATGAACAATTGCTACCAATCTTTCGGTCAAAGCTCAATAAAGAGTACTTGGCATCCGATCGATACAATAGTACGAAGGTGGGTGACTGTTTGAGGCCCGACGTTATCACGCAAGTGATAAGTCGGAGAGGCTCGTGTGTCATTAAGCCCTAGGAAATTGTACACGAGAAGAAGTCTAGGAAATTTAAAAGGCAAGAGAACTGACCAGTACACTGTACCGTCAGCTGTCTCACAGTCGGCCATCATCGCGCCGATAGAGAGAGATAGAGAGACGTCAACATCAAGAGGCAGCAGAGACGCCAGACACCGACACACCAACACTGTCTCGACGAGACACAACCCACCGACACACACACAGGAGCGGCTTCGATCATCGAGGAGAGATCGAAACCATATGAGAGAGAAAAGACTCACATAAGCGGGAGGAAGAGAGGGACGGCCGACGAACGAGCAGCACGGCAGCGACTCGGCCACGAATACAACACACACACATACAAACATCCCAAAATCAAAACAATACACATACACAGCTGATGAGCTGCAGTCACATTTAAATCGAACACTGTATAGAATTTAGAATTATAATAAAGTCCGTTGATATTACGAGTGCGTTTTTCAAATTTTCTTCAGCTCCTGCTCGAGTCTCGAACAAAAATAAAAAGACTGAAACCACAATACGTTTCAATATTAACGGAAATTTGGGAGTGTGAGTACGATAGGCTATTAGAAGCTGATGCAGAAATGCGTACGCTCATAAAGGACCATCATTTATTTGCCTAGAACCTCTTAATCCACGCGATGCTTTCTTTGGGGGGCGAACAGAAAACATGGTAACGCTTTACGATGTACAGAATTCGGAGCAGATCCACTACGTGGATGTTTGTTCTTTATATCCTTACATCTGTAAATTTGGTAAATACCCCGTAGGGCACCCTCGCGTATATACGGGTGATGAATGTATGGAGCTAATAGGTCCTAATAATAACGATCTTTCACGTGTCGAGGGTCTTGTTAAATGTCAGGTATTACCGCCTAGGAATCTTTACCATCCTGTGCTACCGGTTCGTATGCATCATCGCTTATTGTTTCCTCTATGTCGTAGCTGTTGCGAGAATATGAACCAAGAAACATGTACGCACGAAGAATCTTCTGAGCGTGTGTTCGATGGTACATGGGTGGTCGATGAGCTACGCAAAGCTATCTCATGCGGCTATATCATTATCAAAGTAAACGAAATTTGGCAATATGAGATTACGCAGTTTAATCGTGATACTAAAGAGGGTGGCTTATTTGCGTCATATATAAATACGTTTCTGAAAATCAAACAGGAAGCAGTGGTTGACCTGAATACTGCTTGGAAGATGAAAGAGCGCAGGAGCAGTACATAGCAGCGTTTGAGAACTCAGAGGGTATTAAACTAGATCGTGATAATATTACAAAGAACCCTGGATTACGACCTGTAGCTAAACTATGTCTCAATTCTTTTTGGGGTAAATTCGGTCAGCGTGAGAATCTACCGCAAACAACAATAGTTTCGACTCGTGAAAAACTCATGGAATTATTGACCAGCCCTGAGTATGAAATCACTGGTATTCTACCTGTTAATAATGAGACACTGTACATTAATTACACAAAAACCGATACCTCTGTAATACCATCTGATATAGCGAATGTTGTAATAGCAGCATATACAACAGCACAAGCGCGTTTGAAATTATATAGTTATCTCGAGCGCTTGGGTCGTCGGGCTCTGTACTGCGATTCAGACTCTGTGATATATGTATCGAAAAATAATGCCTGTGAAGATGAGCCCCCGACCGGTCAGCTTTTAGGGGATCTTACCGATGAGCTATGTTCTTACGGTGAGGGTAGTTATATAAAAAGCTTTGTTTCGGGAGCCCAAAATTTTATTCATTTATTGTGCAATGCTCCGATGGTTCCGAAAGCGAAGTGTGTAAAGTAAAGGGCATAATACTCAATTTTACCAATAGCTCATTAATCAATTATAGATCTGTGCGTTCCTTTATAACTGGTGAGAGAGAGGCACCAATTGTATTACGCTACGATGCTATTAGACGGACGGCATTCCATCAGGTCGTTACGCGCCCCGAAACAAAAACATGTATGCCGTCGAGCGTCAAACGAAGACGCCATGGCGAGTATGGCTCGCTCCCTTACGGTTACAGTGCTTAGTTTATGAAAATTATATTATAAATGTTTTTGGAAATGTTGTAAATACTGTTAAACACTGTAAACCTTTATATTGTTACTGCAAAATAAAACTTTATACATATACCGAATATCTGAATACTTTATATATATATACTGTTGTATAGAAAATACACTCATTCGTAGAGATGGATACGCGGTGAAAGCATCCCTGGACTTCGATGATCTGTGGCCCCACGGGCTGTGGTAAAACTTATTTTGTAAAAAAGTTTTTGAAATTCATTTCGCAAATGAATAGTGAGCCGTTCGAGAGAATTATTTTCTATTATTCCGAATGGCAACCAGCATACACAGAGTATGGTAAATCGATAGAATTTCATGAAGGTCTGCCTCAGAGTGCCGATTACGCGAACGATCCGCGTGCAAAGCTCATAATAATCGACGATTTGATGCGCGAGGCGTCGAACAATTGCGTTGTAGACCTTTTCACCAAAGGTAGTCATCATAAAAACCTGAGTGTTATTTTTATTACTCAAAATTTGTTCCATCAAGGACACGGTCAGCGCGATATTTCATTGAACGCCAATTATATTGTAATTTTCAAAAATCCTCGTGATCGAGCCCAAATTCAGCATCTCGCGCGTCAGGTATATCCGGAAAACCCACGATTTCTACAAGAGGCCTATCACGATGCAACGTCCAAACCGCATGGTTATTTGTTACTCGATTTGAAACAATCAACACCTGATAACTGTAGATACCGTACTTGTATTTTCCCGACGATGCCCGTCATTTTGTGTACATACCACGGAAAAAGTTAAAAAGCAATACCGACACATGTGAATTATCAGTTCAACGTGTGTAATGTGCGCCTAAAGCATCGCCGAGTCACGAAAAATGTATATCTATATTGAGCGCCCTTCAGGAATCCAATACAACGCATGGTCCATCTGACACGCACAAAAAACAAAGAAGTGCTAGTCACGCCGTTTGTCAATGTATGATGTACATTCTTAGGGGTAGCACAACCCCAAAGACATGTAGCGCAAAGGGGTTTAAAAAGGAGTGATACATCAGGACAGCCGGCAGTTCATCAGACGTAATGGCGCGGGGTGGTTCACCGCTCTGCAAAAAGCACGTTGCGATACTACGAGCTCTTCAACACTTGAATAAGAAGCAGCGCGAGGCTGTTTTACGCAAAGCAGATCCAAGTATTATCCGGTGTATTTGTGAGTGTTCACTGAATGTTCTCTGTGGGTATGTACCGCTGAAGATCGACCAGAGAAAAAAATTACGTCGTTACGCACCGGTTCTCCGTCGTTTAGCCTCAAAAAAAGGCTGCTGGAAGAGTAAAAAACGGTTTGTTGTTCAAAACGGTGCGTTTCTACCACTCCTATTAGCACCAATACTAGGTACTGTTCTATCGAGTTTGATTGGCGGCCGTGAATGATGGAGCACGCAAGAAAAATGGTACTCGTGCCTGAGGAGCATCTAACGCGGCTGAGCACACAAAGTCATACGCCGCCTTTTTTTTAATACGGGTGCGCCTCAAACACAGCCAGTGCGAGGTATTGACGCTACACTAGCTCGCTTAGACACGGAGATGAATGAAATTTTGCACTCCAGCGCATACAAGGATGAGAGGGAAAAATGGACGGCGTACTTGACTGTATTACAACGTTATTGTAGGCGCTAAGACGTATTTGGCGGGAAGTGGCCGGTCGTCTCTTGAGGAGCGCCGCCACTACCCTCTCTCTCCCCGCCTCCTCGTCTTTTGCGAACAAAGACGACGCGCAACGGTTGACGGGTTGCGCGAGAGACGAGATACAGTTAGCCTCCAGAGGGTCAGAGAGAGAGAGTCGATCGACTTTCTAATGCGTGCGATCGTACACCTCTTTGAGAGGGAAATAAAGAATATATCCCCAGCTCATTACTCGTTATTATTTTTCACAGTTCCTTACCGCTTTGATTTGCCTTCCTACATTATCTCCACTTCGTTGATGATGAGAGAGCTCTGCAGTACCGCGAACTTATGCAAAATAAACACTATGTAGAGGCTGATTATGAAAGAAAAAAAGAAGAAGAAGGCGAAACCGGTTACGGTATGAGCGATACCGCCATACTTGAGAGTATACCAGCTAAATTTCATGTTAAAGCGAGACTTCTTCTTCGCCGCCTGCGAGGCGCTCCACGATCTAATTTTTCTTGGGATTCTGACGGTGTCGTGTCGGTCAGCGGTAAACCAATAAAAGATTCAAATATTGTTGATCTCGTGAACGATGCTATGAGGGCTAGGAAAATACCTAACCCTGCTGGACACAGTGCCTTTGCCAGAGTTCTACGAGCGGTAAAGACACCTCGGGAATTTATTGCCAATGAGGAGTTGTGGGCGGAGTCTAGAGTTAACACACCACAGCGTCAATCGCAGACTGATGATGGTAGTACAAGCAGCGAGGGATCACCCGATACGGACCAGTCAGCGTTTTTGAGTGGTGTTGAGAACAGATCACCAGCACGGCGGACACAGGGAGATAAGCAGAGAGGTGGCGGCTATCATATGAAGAAAAGACGTGTAATTTGGGCTAACCTGAAATTATAATCATGAAAATCTTAGAAAACGCGTACTTTAATCCAGCCCATGAAGCATCGTTTTCAGGTGCTACCAAATTGTTACGTTTGGCACGTCAGAAAAAAATTGCCCGTGTGAAGGCAGTACAGCGGCTTGAAGCACAGGATACTCATACAAAACACAGAGTCGTGCGACGACATTATCCGCGTCGTTTTTATAATGTCCGAAATATTGATGACTTCTGGGAGGCTGATCTCGTGGATCTTCGCTCGATTAAAGATTATAATGATGGTTATGTTTATCTGTTGGTCGTTATAGACGTGCTTAGTAAATTTGCATGGGTTCAGCCTTTACGTGACAAGTCTGCTGCATCTGTAGCCAATGCGTTTGATCTCATTTTATCTAAGAAAAATAGTAACGGTCGATCACCGCTTTACCTACAGACGGACAGGGGTAAAGAATTTACCGGTGCTGTATTCCAGGCTCTCTTAAAGAAAAAGAACATACAGTTCCGTGTTGCGCGAAACCCTGATATAAAAGCGGCTATTGTCGAGAGATTCAATAGAACACTAAAAGAAAGAATGTGGAGGTATTTTACGTATTCTAGAAAAAAACGTTACCTAGACGTTCTGCAGAACATCGTTTCGGCATACAATCACTCCACGCATAGCGGTATAAAAATGGCTCCTGTCACGGAGACACACGCTACAGCAGCTAGGGCCCGTAATAATCTGATACAGCGGTACAAAAGAACCGAGAATTGTTCGCCCAAATACAGCGTGGGTGACATCGTGCGCATCAGTAGCGCGAAGGCTGCCTTCGTAAAATGTTACGAGCGTGGCTGGAGCAGCGAGTTATTTAAGATTGTCCGTGTATCGCACAGTATTTGTCCTATGATATACATACTGCGTGATCTCCACGGCGAGGATATCGATGGTATATTTTATGAGCCTGAGTTATCGAGAGTATAAACGCGGGAGTCTAAACAGTCGGCAGCAAAATGAAGGAGGAGTTTTACATGGCTTTACCTAGTAATAGTAGTATGAATTATTATCCCGATAATGTGACAACAAGGTATACCACGCATTTACCCCAATGTATCTCTCTTCACGGCAGCTGGGCTGTTTCTCTAGCTGAAATACACATACCGACAACAATTTTGCATGTACCGCCCGATGGTGAACGGAACTTTATGAATGTCATAACGAACACAGTAGCACCCGGTAGCATGGCAAGCACCGACTTTAAGGAAGAACGCGTCTGCATACCGCCTGGTGTGTACCTCAGCATAGACACATTACTCGAGGCTATTAACGAGGCATCGTGTGTTGCGGGTCATCTGAAATTTAAGCATTGTCGCAACGGATATGTGGCGGTCACGCGTATCTGTGAATCGTGTAAGAATGTTGAACACTCATTCTACTTCTCCGATGTGTTGAACAAGATTTTAGGATTCACCGAGTCTAAGGATGTGGTGGTCCAGAGCGAGTACACTGCTCAGCGGTCTGCCAACCTGGCCCATGGGACCCCAAATATGATGTACGTTTATACGGATATCTGCGAGCCCTATATCACAGGAGATGTGCATACACCGCAGCTGCGAGTCGTACCAATTGTTGCCGCTGATAATCGTAATTACGGGTCGGTGAAGATAAGAAGTTTCTCACCACCACGCTATATTCCTCTATTACGTACTAGTTTTCAAACAATAATGATTGATATAAGGGATGAGTTTGGCAAACCGATACCATTCGAGTACGGGACGTTGACAGTGACGTTACAGTTCAAACGTACAGATTAGCCTAAACCAGTCTAAAATGGCTTATTATGACGAATACTTTGATATGCAAACGGGTGGGGGTGGGGGGCGAACCGGTTATGGTGGTATCAGTCATGTGTATGTCACGTCCGAGGATAGTGACGGGAAATTCGAGTCGTACGTCGAGCGGTTAACGCAGACTCTTTTATTGTCCGTCGAGGAAGGGTCAATGGACAATGAGGGTAGTGGGTTCGTTTGTTGAAAGACCTCGAGAAGTCTTGTTAGTTTCGGAGGTGGAGTTAGTAATTGTAATAAAAAAGAATGGTTCTAACCCCAACTACAGACATACAGGATGTTTATTGTAATAAGGTTTGATTGTTAGTGGTTACTTAACCTAATGACACAAGTTTTCGTTACAATAGTTCACTTTACCTTATCGGAGAGGTGTCGTACTTTTCAATTATCAGTGATATGCGGTTGCTGGAGATGAGTTGAAGTTGTGCAAAATACCTATGTATTAACCTTCACTTGAACACGTATCGTTTCGTCGTCGGATAAAATAATCGCGCACTTTGACGTTTTGCCGTGACTTTAAGTGACTACGATTACCACTCCTAGAAGCCCGATTATCGCGACTAAGTGTGACTTGGATTCACTCCCTTCTACAGAAGACCCGGAACCAAAGATACAACGATACTTTCGAAGGTTCAGAGAAAAACTGTGTACGCACAAACTATGATTATAAAACTGAGCGTATCTGCTAAGAAGGGCAGAGTTTATATAGGAAAATTAGTCTTGGTGGGAGATCGGTTTCCCATATTTGGTAAGAGTGCATTTTACAGATTTCGTCTAGATTTTTCCAGGCCTCCCGCCTGATACTAGTAAAGATCGAATATTATGGCCTGTCAACGGGGTTGTGTTTGGGCTTCTTGTCTTAGAACTTTTATTACTATTCGCGCCAAGAGGTCCGCTGTTCTATGCACGTGCAGATGTTCGTGGTCTATGCGTCATGGTGCGAACCACGCGTGTGAGAGATAGATGGGCATAGTTTGTTCCACGGGTGTACGGGCGGTGTGCAGGAGTCCGAGTGTTTTACATATTTAGGCGACAACTATTTCGTTTTACGGTGAAGAGGGTTTTTCCGAGAGTATGGATTCTAGGGGGTATAGAGAGAGATAGAGTATTGGTTTGCCGCGAGAAAGTCAGTTTTGTAGTTTGGTATTTTCACATTTCGGAGAAAAGACATTAAGTTCATCTCTGCCGTGGTCTGTTACGAGTTTAGGTACAATATTTTGAGAGGAGGGAAAAATAGAAATAAAATAGATTTCTAATGATTACTGGAAATTTCGTTGCACGTGACACCTCCCCACCTAGATTGGTCATCGTCCTCGATGACTTCAAAATTTATGCATATCGTGATTGCAAAAGAATGAATATGTATAAATTGGGCCTAAAAAGGGTTATTCATATTCCGTTATGTTTGCTGGTAGGGAACGCATATTGTTTGCCAGGTAAGAACGTTATAGGAAAAAAAAATTTTGTGTGAAAGGGTAAAGGATTACCGTGCTACCGCATGAAAAAAAATAATATTCGATTGTGACAATCGAGGAAAGTCTTCGCGATTACCCTTACTTCTTGATCTTTATGTGGCATAGTTGGTTAAGATTATGCTCGGGTACAAGGGTCGTACGTAAGTATTACCCACGATATTGAATGTGTATATATATATATGTATGTATTGTAACGGGAGATGGCACATCGGCACCGAACAGAAGCGGAACAACAAATTAAATAGAAAGTTCACGGAGCTCTCGGCAGAGGGACAATAAGTAAAATCCTCTCTCGCCAACAATATAGTAACGAGCAACAAATATAAGGCCAACGAAATGAACAATTGCTACCAATCTTTCGGTCAAAGCTCAATAAAGAGTACTTGGCATCCGATCAATACAATAGTACGAAGGTGGGTGACTGTTTGAGGCCCGACATTATCACGCAAGTGATAAGTCGGAGAGGCTCGTGTGTCATTAAGCCCTAGGAAATTGTATACGAGAAGAAGTCTAGGAAATTTAAAAGGCACGAGAACTGACCAGTACACCGTACCGTCAGCTGTCTCACAGGGGGCCATCATCGCGCCGATAGAGAGAGATAGAGAGACGTCAACATTAAGAGGCGGCAGAGACGCCAGACACCGACACACCAACACTGTCTCGACCAGACACAACTCACCGACACACACACAGGAGCGGCTTCGATCATCGAGGAGAGATCGAAACCATATGAGAGAGAAAGGACTCACATAAGCGGGAGGACGAGGGAGACGGCCGACGAACGAGCAGCACGGCAGCGACTCGGCCACGAATACAACACACACACATACAAACATCCCAAAATCAAAACAATACACATACACAGCTGATGACCTGCAGTCACATTTAAATCGAACACTGTATAGAATTTAGAATTATAATAAAGTCCGTTGATTTTACGAGTGCGTTTTTCAAATTTTCTTCAGCTCCTGCTCGAGTCTCGAACAAAAATAAAAAGACTGAAACCACAATACGTTTCATTTGGCGCCCGAACAGGGACTCGAACGAGCTATAGAAGTTAAAACGCACGTAAAAACATAGAATCAAAATGGAAGAACCAAGTGAACCAGTAGCTGAGAGTCCGAATAGATCATCCGACGAATTAGTCTTTGAAGACACACTCAATGATGTGCGTCGAACTCCCTCAGACAGGATGCAGGACGAGTTAGAAGAATCAATCCGCCTGCTGATGAGAGAGATGAAAGAAATTAAACTTGAGCAATCCCGAGAGCGTCTGATGACGACGGCAAACATAAAAGACCAAGACGAAAAATGCGTTCTGAGATGCCGACAGACGCAGGAATTTGCACGACTCGAATGCCAAGAGGAAATAGATCGAGTCGTCACACAAACCGACCGAAAAATAACGATCTCACAAGATACGGTCACCACAAAAATCGAAGCCGTCGATGACGAGAGAAAAGCAGACTTCGATGCACTAGAAAAGAAGCTCCAAAGGACGATGTCAGGAATCTCACAAGTCCAGGAACTTACGAAAAGCACCGTCGCTCTAGCCAGGGAAAACCAGACCAGAATCGGCAGGTGCGAAGAAGAATTCCGAACGAGATTATCACAAACAATGAATATCTCGCAAGGTGGACTAAACATGAGTCAGATGTACGTTGCAAAACAACAACCACCGATATTCAATGGTGACGGGAGGGAAAGACCAATGCGTTTCCTAAAAGAATTGCAACAGTTCTGGAGGGTCACGGGAATCGCGGACCTACATTATCTTATTAGTCAATCCTTGAAGGGACCAGCGAAGGATTGGTGGAGGGTCGTCGAGGATGACGTACAGACAATCGACGACTTCACCGCAAAATTCAAACTGCGATATTGGAGTCGAGAAATCCAGGATAAAATCAGTCGCAATCTGGAGTTCGGAGCATACGAGATAGACGAACAAAGAGCAACGCGCGCCGAATACGCAACCCGGATTTTTGGGAACGCCAAGGATCTCAGTAAGAATCTGACAAATGAAGAGATTATCCGATATCTCGGAAATCACTTCAATGAAACGGTAAGATCAGCGGTCCAGATCGGAACCGTAAAAACTATTGAGCAGTTCCTCGAGTTTTTGGAGAGCTTGGACGGTGCAGGGCCATTGAACGTGCAACGGAGACAACCAAGAAGGCCCCAATATGATGGGGGACCATCATGGGCACCAAACAACCGAAACACCGCACCTTGGGCGCCGAGAAATCAACCACAAAATCCAAGATGGCGACACAATGGAAATGAGGACCAATCAAGACAAACGAGCGACAGTGCAGCTCAACAACCGAGGCAAACCCAGTTCCAATGGGCTCCGCCGAACAAACCACAAGAAAGCCAATCTCAAAAAACCCCGGAAGCAGTAGCAGGAACTTCCACAAATTCGGGAAATGCCTAAACGTTGCGCCCGAAACGAAAGTGGTCGAAGAAAAGATAGACACTCGAGGCGCAACGGAGAAAAAAGAAATTTTAGCAGCACAGGCGATCGAGAGAACGAACGACTCTCGGTGCACAACAGACGAAGACGAGGTGGAAGGCGCGCTTGCGGAAGCAGAATGGCGAAGAAAAAGAAATCAGAAGAAGAGAGAAAGATTGACCCGACAAAAGGTCAAGGAAATGAAGGAAAAACAACAAGAATTACCAACTCAGATCGGAATGATCAATGAGAAGGACGTAACGAAAACATCTACCGAAGAGCAACAAAAAAAAGAGACAAAGACGTCGACGGTCGAGGACGAAACATACGAAAGTCCGAGAAGTTACTTACAGGAAGAGGCAAGGAGAAAAATCGAAAGAGAAGCCTTTCCGAAATGCCCAGTTATAAAAACAGAGATAGAAGGAGTTGAAATAGAAATGCTAATAGATAGTGGGAGTGAAGTATCAGGAGTTTCCGAAGAATGGTACGAGAAATTAAGAACGAAGATAGAGCGATGCCCGATGTTACCGGTGGTACGGGGGGAAGTAAAGGGAGCTTTTAGCGGTAATAAAGGAAGGATCAAGCATCAAATCCTCGTGGAAGTAAGGATAAAGGATGTGAAAGAGATAATACCGCTAATGGTAATCCCGAAGTTGAGTAGAGACGGACTCATTGGCATCGACGGGATACTTCGATTCAAAATTCAAATCGATAGCCTGAACGGGAAAATTCGAGTAGGGGAGAAGGATGCATTATATTTCGACGGAGAGATCTGGACAGAGAAATACAGAGAATCAAACGGCGACATAAAAGTAATGATGGTAGAAACGATGGAAGACGAAGGGATAACAGAAGAGGAGGTCGATAGAAAAATAGAAGAAAGCGAAAACATGCCGGAGCGAATACAAGATGAGTTCAAAGCACTCATTTACAGATACAGAAACATTTTCTCAAAACGTCCAGGAAGGATGAGCAGCTATGTACATCAGTTACACCTCGAAAGTCCTGAACCATATGTGCATCGGTCATACCCGATACCGATGCAGTATCGAGAGGCGGTGCGACAGGAAATACAGAGAATGATGAAACACGGCGTGATCGAGAGAACGACTAGCCGGTTCATCAACCCAATGGTAACGGTAATAAAAAAGGACGGATCAGTGAGATTATGCCTCGACGCACGACAATTGAATCAGTACCTGATTGAAGATCACGACTCGGCACCACCAACGGAGGAGATCTTCCAAAGATGTGGAGGAATAAAGATAATGTCGAGTCTCGATATGACGAGCAGCTTTTGGCAGATCCCGCTAGCACCAACGTCGAGGAAATACACAACATTCCTCCACGAAGGGAAATGCTATCAGTTTACCGTCACACCATTCGGCCTAAAAACAAGTACCGCCAGCCTGATCAAAGGATTAGAAGTTGTGTTGCAGAACTTGGGCAGCTCGGTCATAAATTTTGTCGATGACCTTCTATGTATTTCGAAGACGGCGGAAGAACACCTTGACCATTTAAAAAAAATTTTCGAAAGAATACAGGAACATGGCATGACCCTTAATTTTCGGAAATCATCATTCTTCAAGAAACAAGTGGTCTTCCTAGGACATATCCTATCAGCAGAAGGGATAAAACCAGACCCGGAAAAGATAAGGGCGATACATGAATATCCGGAGCCCGTGAACGCGAAGCAATTAAGGGGATTTTTCGGGTTAATAAACTTTTATTCGAAATTTACTAACCGCCATGCAGCAGCAACAGTACCTTTACTCGAACTCCTAAAAAAGGGAGTGACATGGGAATGGAATACGACGAGAAGTAAAGCGTTTGAAACAACGAAAAATTTGTTTACCGAGGACGTGATGCTGAAACATCCGGATACGAAGAAAATTTATACGTTAACTACCGATGCGAGCGACTACGCGATCGGAGCAATTTTGGGGCAGGAAGACGAGCAAGGTGAAACGGGAGTCATCGCCTTCGCAAGCCGAACGTTGAAAGGAGCGGAAAAAGGGTACATGACCACCGAAAAGGAACTCCTCGCGATTGTATGGTCGCTCCAAAAATTTCGCACATACCTGTTAGGAGCGAAAATCAGGATTATCACAGACCATAAGGCACTGACATTCCTAAGGACGTGCCGATTTGCGGGAGACAGACTCCTCCGATGGGCCCTCTTAATACAGGACTACGACCTTGAAGTCGAACACTGCCCGGGGAGAGAGAACACGGTCGCTGACGCTCTAAGCCGACCACGCGACCAGCACGAGGAAAACCATCAGCAATTAATTATCGCAACGATACTGGCGAAAGAGCCGAGTGCACAATTCACGGAAAATATGAAAAGAATCGGCGAGCAACAACGAGAAGACCCGAATCTACAAAAACTGTGGACGGAAACCGAAGAAAACACGGTAGAAAAACCACGTTATAGAATCCACCAGGGATGTTTACAAAAGACAACGAGATCCGGAGACTGGAAAATTATTATACCGGCACAGATCATAGACCAACTGATAAAAGAATGTCATGAAATGTACGGCCACATCGGATCGAGAAAGATACTTAGAATGATAGAGGAAGATTTTAGTTACCCCCACTTGGCCAGGAAAATTCGCCAATGTACCGGCAATTGCGACAAATGTCAGAGGAACAAAATACCGACACAAACAAACTACGCGAAAATGCAAACAATAATACCAAAAGGTCCAGGAGACCTATTATCAATCGATTTTTACGGACCATTACCAGCAGCAGCAGGTGGCGTAAAGCATATCCTAGTGACGATCGATGCATTCACCAAATTCGTAAGACTATATGCACTAAGAAAGGCCAACGCAGCGAGTACGATAACACGAATCTTCAACGATTACATCCCGAAATATGGCAAGCCAACAAAAATTCAGTTCGATCACGGTACACAATTTACCTCGAAGCAATGGCTCGAACGGCTGAAAAACGAAGAAATCACACCGATATTTTCATCGATTAGACACCCGCAAGGAAACATCGTCGAACGGGTGAACCGAGAACTGGGAAGATTTGTCCGAACATTCCTAGAAAATGCACATACCGGATGGGCGAAATGGCTCCCAATTATCGAAACGTGCATAAACGAGACGTACCATGAAACAACAGAAGTCACTCCGATGGAGCTCCAACTGAAAAAAAAACCTCAAAGAGTATGGAAGGAATGGATTCTAGCGTTGAAAGAGGAAGAGATCGACCAATTAACATACGAAGAAAAGATACAGAGTGTCAGAGAACGAATCACAAGAAAGGGACGAGTCCGTGCGGACCGCTTCAACAGTAAACACCGGACCACGTGTTTCGAAATAGGAGACATGGTATTGACACGAGCATTAAATGTCTCAGATCCGAAAGCGAAAATAACGGCCAAATTTCTTCCATTATACGAAGGACCATACCGCATAAAAAAATGCGTGGGCCTCGCGACATATCTTCTCGAGGACCCGGAAACAAAAAGAGAAAGAGGAAAATTTCACGGCTCTTTACTGAAGAAATACGCAACAGATAAAACGCCAGAAACAAAGAAGGGCGAAATCGGAAATAAATAAAATTCAACGCTAAGAATACTGAGGAGCCCAATGGCAATCGAAATACGATAATTCGCAGTAACAAGAGACCGAAAGTGGATTAAGCATAATTATATTAACGGCCAAAACAAAAGGCGAACCCGAACGTTCGAGAACAAGCACCGGCAAGTGTAAACACTGTCGAAGGTGAACATAAGTATCAACGCTACATGAAGAAACCCAGGTGATCAGCACAATTAACCGCCAAATCAGAGATCAGAAGCACAGAAGCAATGGAGAAAGCAACACACCAGAAGGCAGCAGAGCCACGCGACAAACCTATAACAACAAGAAAAAGGAAGAATCAAGGCCGCCGAAAATTGAACAAACAACAGAAGCAGATAGACGCACAGTGGATACAAATCCAAAACGAATACGAGCTCACCGTGATTACCGACGAGAATATTCGTGATTGGTACCCCGGAAAATCGGTAGGGCTATAGAAGTGGGGAGATCGAAGATTTACGCTCGGCAATCCTCGACCACCCAGAAACGATTTGAAAACGAAAGAAGAAACAGTGAAATGGATTACCAAAATTTTGACGTGGCGACGCTGAGAGGAGGGTATAAAGACGTGGAGATCATCGACATCCTGGATCCGGAGCAAGTCTTCATCAAAATGAAACTACCCTGTATAGACGCAAGCCTATATCCGGGGAGTTTCGAGACAATCCCCTTCTTTCACGAGGAAGTACATCCGTGTCTCGAGGAAGAAATTTTCCCCGGGAAAGGAGTCCTCGTAGACCGGAGAGGAAAATTTTACCGAGGTACGGTCACCGAGTACGAAGACGAAGAGGTAGGCGTGTGGTTGGGGGACGACGCGATAGAATTATGGGTCGAAGTGCGACACTGCTTCACCCCCCCCCCCCCCCCCCCCCACATGGACGTACACCATCCCATACACCGCCATCCCATGCGGAATCAGAGGGATCGCCCCATACTTTGGACGGGAGTACGATGACCAAGCAATAGAGCTCCTCCGGCAAGTAGTGAAGGGAAAGAAATGGGACCTGTCAATAGAGGAGGAAGCCACAGGCACGGACGCAGTGTGGGGTATTCTTCAAGAAACAACATCAACGAGACAATACTACCATGAAATAGTGAAAGATTTAAAAATTGCCCGCCGGACTAACAACCGGGACCGATTTCGGTGGATGAGTGAGGGGCCGCAATTGAGTAGTGCGGCAGAAAACCGCAGAAAAGCTGAACGCTACATCCGAACGTCACAGGAAGAAACGGCACAGCAAATACGAGAAGGAGAAAGCGCGAGTGACGCAGAAACGGTCATCCTAGATCAATTGCCAGCAGAGCTGTTGGACGAACCACGGTGGACGGAGCAGGAAAACCGACGGATAGAATGGGACGCGAGGTTCAACGCCCAATGGATGCGAAACGACGAGGAGGAACGGGAACCGCATGACGGAAGAGACGAGGATGCGAGCTCGGTCGTATCGGACGACTCATATAAAAAAAAAAAAAAAAAAAAAAATATAGATATAACAATAATAATGAGATACGTAGAGGTACAGGTACAATAGGAGTAAGGCACGAAAAGGTGCCGCAGAAGCTGAAAGAAAAAAAAAAAAAAAAAAAAAAAATATATAACAGTAAGAATAACAGTAAGAAGAATAATAAGAATAAGCTCACACGCAGAAGAAAGTGAGAAAAGACGGTAGGAAAATCAAGAGGATTTTTCGACTGTGTGGTTCCCACGGTGTCAAAAAAATCCTGGGGGACAATGTAACGGGAGATGGCACATCGGCACCGAACAGAAGCGGAACAACAAATTAAATAGAAAGTTCACGGAGCTCTCGGCAGAGGGACAATAAGTAAAATCCTCTCTCGCCAACAATATAGTAACGAGCAACAAATATAAGGCCAACGAAATGAACAATTGCTACCAATCTTTCGGTCAAAGCTCAATAAAGAGTACTTGGCATCCGATCGATACAATAGTACGAAGGTGGGTGACTGTTTGAGGCCCGACATTATCACGCAAGTGATAAGTCGGAGAGGCTCGTGTGTCATTAAGCCCTAGGAAATTGTATACGAGAAGAAGTCTAGGAAATTTAAAAGGCACGAGAACTGACCAGTACACCGTACCGTCAGCTGTCTCACAGGGGGCCATCATCGCGCCGATAGAGAGAGATAGAGAGCCGTCAACATTAAGAGGCGGCAGAGACGCCAGACACCGACACACCAACACTGTCTCGACCAGACACAACTCACCGACACACACACAGGAGCGGCTTCGATCATCGAGGAGAGATCGAAACCATATGAGAGAGAAAGGACTCACATAAGCGGGAGGACGAGGGAGACGGCCGACGAACGAGCAGCACGGCAGCGACTCGGCCACGAATACAACACACACACATACAAACATCCCAAAATCAAAACAATACACATACACAGCTGATGAGCTGCAGTCACATTTAAATCGAACACTGTATAGAATTTAGAATTATAATAAAGTCCGTTGATTTTACGAGTGCGTTTTTCAAATTTTCTTCAGCTCCTGCTCGAGTCTCGAACAAAAATAAAAAGACTGAAACCACAATACGTTTCAGTATATACATATATAAATTATATTTTTTTTTTTTTTTTTTTTTTTACATGTACCCCATGTCGTTAGATCAGATAGGGCCTGAGCGGTAAAACAGACTTCCTTTGTGCTTTTTTTTTCTGATAATGCGGTGATTAATTATGGCACGATGGTATAGAATCTGATGGCTGATGAGTGGTGGAGGTGTGTATGGTGGTTTAGGGGAAGTTGGGTTAATTGTTAGAGTGGCTAATAATATTCTTCCCCTTTTGCAGCTGATCATTAATAGATTTAGGTGTGGTCTCATTATATTCATTCTTTTAAAATCATTTTTAATTAATATTATCAATTATATTATATAAAGATAGAAAGAGTAAGAAAAGAAGAAGATATTGTGTGTATAATGTAAATTATATTTTAAAGTTCTAGGGTTAGTCGGCGTACAGTTTTTGTGTGTAATGTCGTATGGCGTATGAACGTCAATTTTGGTCGGTTTGTGTAGTTGTACGCATCGCGTTCACGGGGATGGGTAGTGGTCTTGGCAGCGAGTAGATGCTTCCTTCGTGGTGCCTGGGAGTGTTGTTGTGAAGTCTCACTGTTTCGTAGAGGCTTCGTGGGGCGATGGTTTGAAGGCCGGGAGTTGCGTAGATTGGTTCGTTGCGTTGATAGGTATTGGTGTGTAAATCTTCCGGTCCTCCGTCGTGGTTATGGCATTTCTTTGAGAGTTTTATAACCAACGTTATCATCGTCCACAATGTATAAATCATCATTACTGAGGAAATCCCAATTGGGCCCCAAAACGTGATTGTGGTGATTTCATTCTGATGTCTCTTTTCGCGTTTGTGACTCGAGAGTTCGGTGAGTTCGGCTTGGATTTCCTTTAGGCTGACGTCGTATGGTGGGCTACTAAGTTCACCCTTAGTGACTACTATAGGAGCGGCATAATGTTGTGGTGGTTCTGAAGGTTGGAGTGGTAAATAAGAGGCAATTTTTGGTAAAAGATTGTTTATGTTCAGCTCTGTAGATGGTTCCTAATTTTCCTCGATGGTTTCCTCGATACTTTCGACTCCCATTAGTATTGCGTAATCCATTTTCGCGATGCAGTCTGGTCGAAGTTTAAGGATGCCGGTCTCTCCCAGTGTTATTGTCAATTTGCTGTTGTCTTCACAGAGGATGAGTATCCGCTCGGGCTTTGGCAACGAGAATAACCATCCCCTGGAGGTTTCCAATTGTTTCCAGAATGGTGTTCGGGTTTGGCTAATTCTTACGTCGCAATCTTCGTACGATTTTTCCTCATTTCGGATGATTAATGATGATTCGCATGTTTGGTATGTGTCCGCGTTGTATATGGGGTGCGTTGGTACACAGATCTGGCGTCCATTGAATTGTTGGCATCTCGGAAGATTGTTTTCGGCGATTAAAATGTACTGGGTCTGATCTCTGGAGATCAGACCCAGTACGACATTCTTGGATGGATGTAGGCGGAGCTTCTGTTATTGTTTCCGATAGTCTGCGACGTAGGGAAAGGATGGAGTTTATACAGGTGGTATGTTGCCTTTTCAAGAAGCGGGATGTGCATGACGATGATGATCTTTCCAGCATGGTATGAGGCTGCCAGTCGTGATATTTGAGTTAATGACCCATCATGGAGGTTTTCGAGTGGTACGGGAAAGATATATTGATGGTGGGCTTGTCGGAAGCTTTTGACAACTTCCTCTAAGGTTTGAGGATTTATTAGTTCGGGATGTAGGTGTCCAAGATTAGCGAAATAAATTGCGTCTACCATAGTACGTAGATGCGCCAAGTAAGAGTATGCGACGAATTCGACGCTGGTCCTCCACTCGATGATAGTTTGTGTTACATTGAGTAATTCCCATTCTCCATGGAGAATTTGTACTAAGCGTGTCCCTGTTTGGTTGTGGACAAGTTCCATATCGTCTAACCGTTGATGAATATTATGGAGCTCGGATTTCACGATGTGCGTTTGGTTTTTCAGAAGGATAGCCATCTTCCCTTGGCTCTGATATAGTTTGTCAATCTCGTTGTTGTAATATTCGGCATCCTCGACTGACAGGGTTCCAAATAGAGCTTTGCTTATGGTTCCGATGAATCCAAATGGTGCACTCCTCCGTCCACGGGATGGGTTGGGGGTTTTTAGCTTGTGTAGGTAGGTAAGATATCGGTCGATTTCGGCTATTTTGTGCACTAAGTCCTCTTTGTGAACTAGGCCTTGGCATCGGTTTTGTAATATCAATTCGCATCTTGTCATCAATGCGTCTATCGGTATTTTGGTTAGAGCTGGTCGTCGGTCCTCGAAATTTTTCACATCGATAAAGGTGGTGAGGTGCCATTCGGTCTTACTGAGATAAACCTCGTGCATTGGTTCGTAGTATAGTCCAGCCCGGTTATTTATGAGTTGTGTGTCGAAGGGTGGTGAGCCGCTCCCTTCTTGGAAGAACAGGATGATCAGGAAGTAGAACATGTCGCGGCTCCGATTGCTCCTGGATAACAGTAATTATGTATATGAGGGATTCCACGCCAGATCAAACAACATTTTGCCTTACCATCTCCGATTTTTTTGAAAATTTGTTATGCTCTAGTATTGGTTGAAAGAGGCCTCCATGATTTTTTTCAATTTTTTTTGTCGAACCGTTTTCAAGATATCGATTTTTTACAAATTACGTTACTCTTTTTTTGAACGTCCATAACTTTGCGAAAAATGGGCCAAAGTGGACGTTTTTTTTTGAAATTTTTCTTTTTGAACGCACTTTTCATAAAAAAATATCGAATAAAATTGTCAAACCGTATTTCTATAAGATTTTCAAGTTTCAAGTCTAAATTGTTGATTTGCAAAAAACATGTACTGATCGATTTTCTTGAATTTTTTTTGTAAAAAACTGTCAGTTATTCCACACCTTTTAAGACTAGTTGGATAATGGGATAACGATGGGATCTATTTTTTTTCGATTTTTCAATTTTCCGATTTTAGTTATTCGTGCTGAAAATGAGTATTAATCGTTTCTTCAGGCTCACCAACAACGGCCATTGTTATTTATGCAATAAAATAGATATATCTTTATCATTTAATGAACGATGGCCGATAATTTTTGTTGTAATAATATCGGATTGCTTATCTCATGATGCCGTTCCTATTCATGAATTTACAAGAATGACTACTAGTTTTATCAAAGAAGTAGCCAATAATGCTGCAAAAGTTCTTTACTTTTCCGATGGAACGCCTCAACAATTTAAAAATTATAAAAATTTTGTAAATCTCAATTATCATGAGCAAGACTTTGGATTAAAAGCTGAATGGTATTATTTTGTAACAGCTCACGGCAAAGGGCCTTTGATGGAGCAGGGGGAACCGTGAAAAGAATAGCAGCACAAGCAAGTCTTTAACTTCCAAGTCACAAACAAATTTCAACTCCTCAGCAATTATATGACTGGGCAATAAAATCGAATTATTTGCCGAATATTCATGCCCAATTCTTCTTTACCGACGATTATAATCTAGCCAAAGAATCATTAGAAAACAGATATATAAGAGCAAAGACAATAACAGGGGCACAAAAGTATTATTGTGTAATTCCGGACGGAGAAGACACTTTGAGATTTAACCCTTTGAGCCCTAAGGACGCATATATGCATCAGCCTATGCGTCTGCGAACCACATAAGCTTGAAAGTACTCAGGTCTCAAAGGGTTAAAAAATTTTCCTCATTTGTTGAATCTCGAACTTGTAAAATATTTAAACCAGTAAGAAAATAACTGCTCTTCGGCGATTCGCCTGTATCTGTTTCCTGAAAGTAATCTGTAAAATAATTAATAATTCCTATGTGTCCAATAGTCATTAAGTTCATGTGCACAGTATTTTTTTCAGATATTTTTCAATACGGATAACTAAAATCGGAAAATTGAAAAATCGAAAAAAAATAGATCCCATCGTTATCCCATTATCCAACTAGTCTTAAAAGGTGTGGAATATCTGACAGTTGTTTACAAAAAAAAATCAAGAAAATCGATCAGTACGTGTTTTTTGCAAATCAACAATTTAGACTTGAAACTTGAAAATCTTATAGAAAGACGGTTTGAAAATTTTATTCGATATTTCTTTATAAAAAGTGTGTTCAAAAAGAAAAATTTCAAAAAAAAAACGTCCAGTTTGGCCCATTTTTCGCAAAGTTATGGACGTTCAAAAAAAAAGTAACGTAATTTTTGAAAAATCGATATCTTGAAAACGGTTCGACAAAAAAAATTGAAAAAAAATCATGGAGGCCTCTTTCAACCAATACTAGTGCATAAAAAATTTTCAAAAAAATCGGAGATGGTAAGGCAAAATGTTGTTTGATCTGGCGTGGAATTCCTCATATACATGTATAAGTACGTGTGTGCGTTCTTGCTCTCTTTTTTTTTTGTTAGTGTTTATCTGCGAAATCGGTAAAGGAGTTTATCGGCAAGGATGCTCTTGGTGGGGATTCCGTCTGTTGCGTACCCCTTTTGGATCATGGATGTTTTGACGTCAGGTCGTCTTCCTTCTGAACTAAGGATCTCTACGGCTATTGACTCGAATTCTGGAAAGGTTTGGGTTTCGAGGCATTTAATTTTTAATGGTGTTAAAGAAAGGAGATTTTCGAAGTAATTGATGGCATCTATGGCCCACGGGCCATCGGTGTTGGGTTCAAGGCCGTTGACGTGAACTCTCAAGGCCTCGCCGGGGATTTCTTCTAGGCCCGGCGGTAGAGCCTTTACTGCTTCTGTCCAGATGAGACAGCTGCCACCGGCGTCGACAAATTCTATGTCGCACATGTCGTGCCCGTGACCTAATACGTTTCCTCGATGCCACATGCCGTCGAGGGGTACAGCACAGGATTTTCCTTTTGTCGGTCCTTTAGGTATTCGATGGTGGACTCGTGGCCAGCTGGTTATAAACGATTTGATCTCCTCGTGGTATTTCCAAATATTATCCACGTGGTTCCTTTTCAAGACATAGAAGTGGCTCGGCGAGTAAACAACGCTCGGCACAATCGCAACCTTGATTGTGCTTCCTAGTAGTCGGGCCGGTGATGGTTTCGGGATTGCCGGGTTCATCTTATCGGAGAATATGTATGTGTTAGGTTGTTTCCCTCTTTGTTTTTGTATTAGGGTCAGTGAAGGGAAAATTTCTTAAGCAACTTGATTATTAAGAAGCACATATTTTATTAGTGATTGTTTGGTATCACACACTCAAAAAGGTCACGCGTTACACATACAAAAAAAAGAAAAAAATACAAAATCGTGGTAGCATAATGAATGCGAGGAAACAAAAAAAAAGGAAACAAATTATCACGTCAGTTAGTTTTCTATTTCTATGGTTATTTCTTGCTCCAGAACTTCCCGGTGCAGGACCCATTGGGCCTTGCAGTCTTCGCATTTGTACGGCGACCTTATTAATAGCAAGGTCTTATTACAGGCCTAGCAGGATTTATTAAGTGAGCGCCGCGGATCCAGGTGATGCAGCACGCTCTATTCGTCGCATTCGAAGGACAATTCCGAATAACATCGCTCGCAAAGAATTAGCTCTGGTTTCTCGTTGTAGTAGATGACTCTTTCTAACGGGTTCTTCCTTACACAGCTTGCCATCACTATGCTGCGGTAAAAATTGAAATTTCGCCCAGGGACGCCTGCCTCTGCGATGGTACATATTTGGTCCATAGCGGCCTCTTCCTGGATTTGTCTGGATTCTGCCTCGGTTAGTTTCATCCTTGTCGAGGGAGGTACGGTGGGTGATCTATTACGAAGCCTTTGTTAGATTGGCGCCAATGGATCAGGAAGTGAATAGATAATATATTCATGCGGGAGTATTACTGTAGTTCGGTAGTCACACAAGCCAATATTCCTTAAGTATCATTCTAATAGGCAACCAGTCTTTAAATACCATTTTACAGGGTTCGATAAATATCATTCTTTTAACTCAATCAATTACTTAACCCTTGTATGGTTTCAGTTTATCCAGATGTTTCAAGATGCGTTTTCCGTTTCCCATTTCTAAAACTGCATTATGATTATGAAGGATCTCGGTAACAATGTATGGTCCAACGTAATGAGTATCAAATTTGCCTTTTCGCGGCTCCTTCATTACGTATGCCATATCACCGGGTTTTAGGTTCGTGGGATGAATGCGTTTATCATAGTATTGTTTGGAACGGTATTTGGACTTGGTTAAAGCGTCCGAGGCGAGGTTTCGCATTTCATCGAGTCGGGATGTTAGGTCACATAGGTATTGTCCATATGTCTCGGTCTTTTCTCCGGTCGGAAAGGAACTGGGTATGCGCGCAGGTTTACCAAAAACTAATTCAAACGGTGTAAAGTTTGTGGATTCGTGTACGGACGTGTTATAGGAGAACATAGCGAAGGGGATGAGTTTGTCCCAGTCTTCGTATTTATCGATGTAATGTTTAATAAATTCGGTCAGTACTATGTGGCTTCGTTCTAAAGATCTGTTCGTTTGGGGATGATATCCAGAAGTTGTAACGTGTTTTATTTTGAATAATTTTGCCAAGTGATGGAAAACAAGTCCTACAAAGGATCTACCTTGATCGCTCAAAATTATTCGTGGGGTTCCGAAATGAATAATGACATTTCGTGCCAAAGCATCGGCGATTGTTTCGGCTTTTATGTCGGGTATAGGTGCAGCAATACAATATTTTGTCAGATTATCCTGTACAGTAAGTATATGTCGATTTCCATCAGGGGTCAGGGGTAACGGTCCTACGGTGTCGATGGATATTTTGTCGAAGGGTTCTGCAGGTGTGTCGGTAATTATCATCGGTTCTCGTGATTTTATTCTTGTTAATTTCTGTTTTTGACAGTCGGGGCATGTACGTACGTATTCCGTCACTTCGTCTTTTAAATTTGGCCAATAAAATCTTTCGCGGATACGTCGGTAAGTCTTTGTAATTCCCTTATGACCTCCTATTAAGCTTTCATGGTATTCGGTGATTATATCTGCTCTGGTTTCTTCAGGAGGGATTATTACATTTCCTTGGCATATGTAAATAGTGCAGTTACATTCGCTTAGACATTCTTGTAGAATTTCTGTCATGAAGGAGTGACCGAGATTTTCCAACATATCTCCGGGTTTCGAAATTTTCAAAGTCTTGATATCGTTTTCTTTTATTATTTCTTTAACAGTTGTCAATACGTCTCGCAGATCCTGAATTGAAAATGTCTCGAAATGTTTATTTGTTAATACTGCAGATAAAATTTTATTTTCACCCTTAGTGGTGATGAGAACCTGTTTCAATTTTGGTTTTTCAAACTTTAAGTCTCGCGGAAAAATTTTCTCAGTTTCGATCAGGAGTCTCGAAATCATTGTTGTGAATTCGCAATCAGCGGAAATACAATGTAAATAATTGCTCTTGCGATACGTTAAATTTTCATTAGTAGTACAGATCTGTATTTGGTTTTGGTTTTCTTTCATATTCGGAAAGTATATCCCTGGGGGTATCGTATTCGAAATAATTTTCTGTGGGTTTTCGGTCGCTACGTCTTCGTCACTTAAACTCTCTACTGTCGGTCGTGGTGCATTTCTTGGTATTGGGGCTTGAGCTGAGTCGTCGTCACTGCTCGATTCTGGTAATGTGGGTATAGCGGGTGTTGACCTGCCTACGGGGTGTCGAAACATGATAGCGGTCTCGCGAGTATTTTCTGTCTCATCGTCGGCGTCTTCTGTTTCAGAGTTATCTGTCTGTGTGCCATAATGTCGATTCGAAGTCACAGTGTCGTGGGCGGTGTCCCACCAATAATTATCTTTTGGTCCTGAGTGTCTCTGAACATCTATTATATTTTTATTAGTTGTAACTTTGGGTACGTCACTCGGGTCGATGGGTTCATCGGTGTTGATATCTTCGTCGACATCAAAAGCGAACCGTAAAGCGTTCGTAAGTCTTTTAAGGGGGGAACGTTTCGGCTTGTTTTCGCGTTCTTGGGTCAATTCTCTTTTCGGGGCGAGACTAGGGAAGGCACTGTTTCTGACCCGCGCAACGGGGGGTGGTTGCCGGGGTTCGGTTGATTTCATGTCGTCTCGTCGGTATTGTATCGCAGATGTCTTACGCGATGATTGCGCAGGTTTTGTTATCACTGGAGGGTTCAAAATTTGTCTGCGATTTTTGACTCTTTCGCCAATAGTTGCTCCAGTAAGGTGAGATGTTTCCAGGATTGTAGGCAATGGTGCGTGTTTACTAACGGGGGGTTTATCACGAGTTACGATAGGATTAGATGAGGTAGCGTTACGAGGCGCAATTTTTGCATTTACTTTTCTTCCTGCTGACGAAATGGGAAATATACTGACGTCAGGTTCTATGGGATTTCGAGAGAGTGCGTCCGCGTTTGAATTTAATCTGCCGGGTTTATAAACGAATGTATAATCGTATTCGCGTAATCGTATTCGCCAACGTATTAATCTTTGAACCGGTAATTTAACTGAATCAATCCATCGTAAAGGTTCGTGGTCACTGACAAGAGTAAAATGTCTACCGTATAGATACGGTCGAAAGTGTAAAATGGCGTAAATGATAGCTAGACATTCCTTTTCCGTTGTTCCGTAATTTTTCTCGGCTGGATTTAGTACTCTTGACATGTAAGCTATAGGTTTATCTTTTCCGATTTCTCCTTGGCTCAAAACTGCGCCAACTGCGTGATTCGAAGCATCCGTCGTTAAAATGAATGGCTCGTCAAAATTTGGATATTGCAAGATTGGTGAGGAGCATAATGCCTTTTTTAATTTTTCGAAACTTTTTTGTTGTTCAGGGCCCCAATTAAATTCTACGCCCTTTTTTAGTAAATCGGTTAATGGCTTTGCTTCTCCCGAAAAATGTTCTATGAATCTACGATAATAACCAGCCAAACCAAGAAATTGTCGAATATTAGTGACATTTTTCGGAATCGGGAATTTATCAACGGCTTCTGTTTTCTTTGGATCCGGGCGAACTCCACCGTCACCAATTATATGGCCAAGGTATATTACTTCTGTATTTAGGAACTCGCATTTGTCTAGTTGTAAGGATAATTTCACGGAGCTAAGTTTTTCGAACAATCTGCGAACCTTTACGCCACGCTCTTCTAGGGATGAAGCGAAAACAACAATATCGTCCAGATAAACGAATAATTCGCTATCTTGTAAACCGAGAAGAACTTTGTCCATGAGGCGTTGGAAGGTTGCGGGTGCGTTTTTCAGTCCAAATGGCATTCTTACATATTCGTAATGTCCGTTAGGTGTGCTAAATGCAGTTTTTTGTCTGTCGTTAGGTTCCATTTCTATTTGGTGGAAACCGCTAGCAAGGTCAAAAATTGAAAAGTATTTTGCTCCCCCGAGTCTGTCGAGAATGTCAATTATATTGGGCAACGGGTACGCATCGCTTATTGTCTTTTCGTTCAGTGCGCGGAAATCTATTACCATTCGCCAGCGCTTGTTCCCTTTGGAATCTGGTTTCTTGGGGACAATCCATAGAGGCGAATTATAAGGAAATGACGAATCTGTGATCACGCCGTCATTTAACAGTTTTTTAATCTGTTGGTTCACTTCGTTTTTATGAGCGGGAGGGTATCGGTACTGTCGTATCGTTATGGGGAATTCGTTGGTAGTAGGAATGGTGTGCTTTATAGCAGGGGTAGCTGGTAGTCGGTCACCGGGTAAGTGGAACAAATGAGGGTATTCGTTCACAATGTCTAACACGTGTTGTTTTTCCTCAGAATTTAAATGGTCTAGACGGAGGCCGTCACGGATTCTCTTCTCTCTGTCCGGGCCGTGTTCACACGTGTCGCTTTCTGTGTCATTTTCGAAAAAGTCTTCCGATGTATCATAATATTCTACCGGAATTAATTCTTGCGGAGGTACCTCGATTTCTGCATCGTTTTCATATGCGTTTATTGCGTATACGTAGCACGTGCCGTTATGGTTCGTTACTAACGCATTTCCAATGAAAATATTTTCGGGTGTCTCTAGACGAGCGAGGTAACCAGTTTCTAAATTTGTATTTAAAAGTTTGATCGGTACTTTAGCACGGGTGCGACCTTTAAGAATGAACGTACTGCAATGGTCTTCTCCTTGCGAAATTTCCGGGTGTACGTGATTATTTTCAGTAACGTCATTGTCATGATTATCGAATGGGATCGGCGTTATTGGTTTTGAGGACGTTACAAGGGTGTTGTAGTGAAAAGAAATTTCCGCCTTTTCGTTCATTAAGAAATCTATACCAATTATTCCATCCGCGGGTATTTCCAGGTTGTCCATTAATACGTGGAATTTTTCGGGGTGTTCAAAGAAGGTTAATTCCGTTGAACCGACTGTCTCTAATTTTTCAGGTGTTATACCAGATATCGTTATGGAATCATGGGCCGCGATTATGCATCGTCGTTTTAAAGCATGAATCTTTATGATGTTTATGTCCGCACCAGTATCAATTAAAAATTGCCCGTATCCTTTTTCGAGTTCGGGTGCACGTAGTGTAATTATTGGGGAACGTCCTTGTCCTTGCGTCCATCTAATAAATTTCCGGCCGTGAGGTATTTTACAGTCGGAGGACGCGTTTTGGGGAAGTCGCTCGTCGTTGCGTCCGTACGGCGGGCGTCTTGGGAGTTTAAAGGCTCCGTGTTGTTTCTGGGGTTGGGAGAGGGGGCGCGAGATTTATCGTTCCCGTTGAAAGGGTATCTTTCAAATTTGTGTGTCGAATTTTGGTATGTAGGATATCGTCCATAATATTCCGCCGGATGTGGGGGATAGGGATAGTACATTGGTGGTACATAGGGGCTAAATGGTGGCGAAAAATAATTATTAGGTGAACAATTGGGATAGTTCATGTGGAAGGGATTTTTGTCGAATTGTTGGCGAGAGTAGCCTCTTTGATTATTTTTCTTTTCGCGAGGTGAGAATTGATCGCATTGAAATATTTTGCTGAAATTCGAATTCTTATTTGGAGTATTTCTGTACTCTTGATTTTGAAATGAAATGCGACGCGGTTCAGGTCGCGGTGAATTTTGCGAGGTTTGTTCTGACTGTGCATATCTTAACGAATTTGAATTTCGGGCAGATGCTCCTTGCATGTCCCTTTCGATTCGTTGCACTACTCTAAATGCGTCTTCAATTGTGTGGGGATCTTGAACGCTGATAGCGTATAGCAGATCATCTGACAGTCCCCTTTTGAATGATTCTAAAGCTAAACCGTCAAGCATCGGTAGCATTTGATTAGTTTGTATTTCCGTAAATTTATCTTTTAGTGCAGCCATTGCACTTGCTCTCAATTGTTTTATTCGTGTATAATAATCTAACACTGTTTCGTCGCGTCTTAGTCTGACGGCTTGAATTTCCGCACAATAATACGGGTATGATTTTTTTGGTGCAAAATATTCTTTTAAAGCACTCGATAAATCTTCAATACTTGTAATTTCTTTATCCGTAACAGCGTCACGGGCTGTTTCTTTTAATTTTGAACAGACTCCTTTAAAGAAGGAGTTACGAAGGCCCTCAGGCACGAAAGTGTAAACGTTTTCTACGTCTTGAATAAAAGCTTTAAGAGGCATATTTTTGCCGTTAAAATTGGGCACATGAAGCAAGGCTTGTTGCAGTGCCATGCATTCTCCCATGCTAGTAAGCATGGCGTCAGTAATATTCTGATGATGTGTAATATTTGCAATTGCATTGTTTTCCATTTTGTAAAATATATATACTTCTTTTTCTCAAATATTTATCGTTTCATTTAAATAAGAAAAGGAGAGATCTCTTTTCTTTCGTTTTCTTAGACACCAGTCCGAAACAAACGTTCAACAAAGCGAATAGATTAAAATAAATCGATCGCGAAGTTAGTAAATCAATTTATCTCAATTATCAATCCCACCGCTGTCACCAGAAATTTTCTGTCACGTCCGAGGATAGTGACGGGAAATTCGAGTCGTACGTCGAGCGGTTAACGCAGACTCTTTTATTGTCCGTCGAGGAAGGGTCAATGGACAATGAGGGTAGTGGGTTCGTTTGTTGAAAGACCTCGAGAAGTCTTGTTAGTTTCGGAGGTGGAGTTAGTAATTGTAATAAAAAAGAATGGTTCTAACCCCAACTACAGACATACAGGATGTTTATTGTAATAAGGTTTGATTGTTAGTGGTTACTTAACCTAATGACACAAGTTTTCGTTACAATAGTTCACTTTACCTTATCGGAGAGGTGTCGTACTTTTCAATTATCAGTGATATGCGGTTGCTGGAGATGAGTTGAAGTTGTGCAAAATAACTATGTATTAACCTTCACTTGAACACGTATCGTTTCGTCGTCGGATAAAATAATCGCGCACTTTGACGTTTTGCCGTGACTTTAAGTGACTACGATTACCACTCCTAGAAGCCCGATTATCGCGACTAAGTGTGACTTGGATTCACTCCCTTCTACAGAAGACCCGGAATCAAAGATACAACGATACTTTCGAAGGTTCAGAGAAAAACTGTGTACGCACAAACTATGATTATAAAACTGAGCGTATCTGCTAAGAAGGGCAGAGTTTATATAGGAAAATTAGTCTTGGTGGGAGATCGGTTTCCCATATTTGGTAAGAGTGCATTTTACAGATTTCGTTTAGATTTTTCCAGGCCTCCCGCCTGATACTAGTAAAGATCGAATATTATGGCCTGTCAACGGGGTTGTGTTTGGGCTTCTTGTCTTAGAACTTTTATTACTATTCGCGCCAAGAGGTCCGCTGTTCTATGCACGTGCAGATGTTCGTGGTCTATGCGTCATGGTGCGAACCACGCGTGTGAGAGATAGATGGGCATAGTTTGTTCCACGGGTGTACGGGCGGTGTGCAGGAGTCCGAGTGTTTTACATATTTAGGCGACAACTATTTCGTTTTACGGTGAAGAGGGTTTTTCCGAGAGTATGGATTCTAGGGGGTATAGAGAGAGATAGAGTATTGGTTTGCCGCGAGAAACTCAGTTTTGTAGTTTGGTATTTTCACATTTCGGAGAAAAGACATTAAGTTCCTCTCTGCCGTGGTCTGTTACGAGTTTAGGTACAATATTTTGAGAGGAGGGAAAAATAGAAATAAAATAGATTTCTAATGATTACTGGAAATTTCGTTGCACGTGACATGTATATAGGGTCACCGAATCAAAGGGGTCACGGTATTGGGAGTTTCCTCGGAGGCCTCTTCCGACGAATAATACCTCTCTTGAAACAAGGTGCTCGGGCGGTTGGTAAAGAGGCGCTTCCCTCAGGTATGAACATGGCTACGGATATCATGGATTCTGGTATTCACCCGCGAGAAGCATTCAAAACACGTCTGCACGAATCAGGGGAGAATCTGAAGCGTAAGGCTGAAGAAAAAATTAGTACGCTCATGAAGGGTTCGGGGTATACAGCCGGTAAAATTAATAAACTGATCCATTCTCTTGCCGGGAACGGATCACGACGTACCGGTGTGAAAAAACTGAAGAAGACCGTGAAATCGCGAAAAAGTTCGGGCTCTGTGAAAAAGAGACAGAAGAAGAAAAAGAAAACTGTGAAAAGAAGAGCAACAAAACAGACAACTACGAAGCGTTATAAGAAATCACGAACAGTGGCGGATATTTTCGCCTAACACAATCTTGGAAAAATGGCTTTCTTACACGCACACTCGTGTGAGTGCCTTAAGTCGGAGCTTGAGCTATTTACACTACCACCGACCCAGACAACAATCGAGGGAACGCATACAATGTGTTACAAGCCGATCTCATCATTGACGGATGATTCACCGATAGAGTTTGTCATACCGGGCCAGGGTGATGAGTATATTGATCGTGCACACACCATGCTCAGCATGCGTGTTAAGATAGAAACCCCTGACAAAGTAGATGCACCGTCTCCTAAAGTAGGCCCTGTCAATAATCTATTACACTCAATGTTCAATCAGATCGATGTATTTTTGAATCAGAAACTGGTATCACCTCCTAACAATGTTTATGCGTATAGGGCATACATTGAAAACCTCTTGAATTACGTACCTGGTGCTAAGACCTCGCATCTCACGAGTGCTTTATGGTATAATGATACGACAGGTCAAATGGATGATACAGAAGATAATAATAATGGGCTTGTAAACCGACGAACCGTATTAGGTAAAAATCGAACGATTGATCTCCTTGGTCATTTACACTGCGATATCTTCAATCAAGAGAGGTTTTTGCTAAACGGCGTTGAGATGCGTTTAGCAAATACACGGGATACACGGTGAGACGCTTGATAATGTCATACTTGGCCAACTGCCTAAACGTATAATCGTCGGTTTTGTTGATAATAAGGCTTTTAATGGTGACCGTAAAATGAACCCTTTCAATTTTCAGAATTACAATATAAATTATTTTTCTTTGTACGCCGATGGATTGCAAATACCATCAAAGCCCCTACAGCCAGACTTCTCAGATGCTGCTATGTATGTTGATGCATACCATACACTATTCTCGGGTACAGGCATACACTTTCTCAATGAGGGTAATTGTATCACACGTACAACCTACCCTCATGGTTATTGTCTCTTTGCATTTGATCTTACATCCGATCTCTCGGCCAATAGTATCACGTATTGGAATCTTGTGAGGCATGGTAGTGTGAGAATAGAAGTACGTTTCGCGTCTGCCCTAACATCAACGGAATATGATAATGTGTTGGAGATCGACTCCTCCAGACAAGTAACTGTGGATTTTAGCGGCTAGGTCGCAAAGCTTATAGAGGGGGGAGTGTCATATATCCATAGAACGTGCAATATTTATCGTTAGTCTGTATTCAAAAGTCGCCGTGTTACGACGATCGAGAAGCACCATGAACATCGTCATTGATATACAGGGTCTGAAGGATAAATATAATCATTTTATACCTAAAGAAGTTGCCGTGGTCTCTGTAAAGACATCGTACCTGGCCTACTGGATTGTAGCGTCGCCCTACGCTTATGACATTCTACCACCCAGTGTAAAACGTCAAAACACCTGGTTACAAACCAATCATTATGGTATCGAGTGGTCCGAGCGTGAGACGCAGTTACTTGCAGTCGAAGCCTCGTTGAAGAAAATTACAGCACGGTCTGATCGTTTGTTCACAAGAGGAGCTGATAAAGCGGCTTATTTGACGCAACTAACGGATTGCTACGTTATAAATCTAGAAGAAGAAGAAGTCGACGATTCGTCATTTCGTAATCTTCCTGAGAGCAATACTCGTTGTGTGTATCACGGTTTACTGCGTAAAAATTGCTCGTTCACGTGTGCCCTCAACAATGCTGTGAGAATTAAAAAGTGGCTTTCTCATAACGATCGCTCCAGCTCCTTGTGGGAGTACAAAACCACCACAGCCTGGAACATCAGCTTACTAGCTGTGGAGCGCCGCGACGAGGGAAAAACAACCGATGTTAAACATCTCTAGTGTCTCTATAATTGCTGTCTATTATGAACACCGAGCAGCTTATGCAGGCCCTACGCGGTATAAAGAGCCGCACTGTAGGCGTATACCCGGCAGACCGCATCCCCATGGTGTGGGCGAAACCAGCAGCGATTGTCGCCAATACCGATGGCCACAAGCAGCCCGGAGCCCACTGGGTCGCCATGTACGTCGATCGAGATGGACGAGGATGGTACTTCGACAGCTACGGCCTACCACCAATCATCCCGCAGCATCTCCAACGTCTCCGGCAGAACAGCAGATTCTTTAGCTACAACGCTATACAGCTTCAGGGTCCTGAATCACAGACTTGTGGACATTATTGTGTTATGTTTCTTCATTTTTTGTCTACACGCCTTGGTATTAATATGTTTAGGAGTGCATTTTCAACCGATTTAATGCGGAACGATAAAATAGTGTATGACTATTACAAGGAGTATATGAATAAGTGTAACAAATCCAAATCCTTGAATAATGCGTTAAAGAAGGGAACCGCTGTGGGTGGGGGGTACCATTATAATAACTTCATTACTTTTAATATGAAATCTTTTGGGTGTGTACAAGGGTGTTGTTCTCGCATCCGCTAATTGTACGATAGTTTTATGCTAAAAATAAAGAATATTTTTCAAAATCGTGTTTTATTTATCAACCTCTTCATGGAAGAATTTAACACCATCACAGATAAATAACACGTCCTATCTTCACGTGATCCTCTCCTGTTTCTCGCCATCGCTATGCCTTATTAATTTCAGCGCACGTGCAAAAACGCTGACCTAAGTTTTCGGAGTATTCAGAGGTGACGCAGCCAAGGCAATTTGCTGGTCTTTACCACCACCACTACCAAGGTGCCTTACTAGATTTTACAAAGTAAGCAAATATTGCACCAATTAAATCCAGCCTACACTTCTCTGTATACGGAGTAGGGGAATGGATCTCTTTGGTATGAGGTCCGAAGAATCTACGCTCTGTGATAGACAGACATTGTCCTCGAGCCTTCAAAGAAGTAACCAGCACGGATTAAACATCCGTTTAGACGCTTTTCTGCAAGATATTGCTACGGTTAAAGAACAAATACACGCAATATCGGAGTTTCGTACTTTAACGCTAAAACTGAAAAAACTCAAGTTGCATATTGGATTTCACACGAATCAACCAAGTGGGTCGGCTGGAGACGCTTCTCCCCGTCAAAATATTATCGGAATTGGAACTCCAAAAAGGGTATTATATCACTGATATCAAAACCGTCCAAACCAAGTGGGGTGCGCGAATCGTCGTGGATGTGAATGGTGAATTTACGTGCTATCTACCTACGAGGTTCGTCAAGGCTTTCGAAGAGGCGATCGATCTATTTCAGCAAATGAGCGAGGCTGCCGATAATAAAAACCTCATCATGCAATACCACGGTACGAAGTTCAATAAGCTGGAGTTCAAATCTGCTACGGAATCATAACTAGGTATGTACTAAAAACCTGTATAAATATTTATGTAACAATACGTATATACGAGCCTCTCTCACGCCATGTGTCTATCTCTGTTTTCCGTAGTTAAACAATCATTGGCTGATCAGAGGGGAGAGCGCTGTAACGAGAACGATGCCAAGGAAGAAGAAGAAACAAGAAACTAATATACACTATTTATTATAAAATATATATATAGCATCGACACGTAAAACTTTATAATGTAAGATTTAATACATCTAGTCAGAATATATATATATTGAAACGTAGTTTGTTCGAGGACTCGAGAGAAATTAAGATAGTCGAGACGAAGAAATGTGTTGGTAAAGTAGGTTTTATTATTTCAATTCGGTGTACAGAGTATGTGCGTGAGAGGTTCTACGTACTCTCCCTACATACCCACGGTTCGCTTAATTTGCCGCTGGGTGCGCCTCGATAGCGTGATATCGATGAGTTGCGCGTCAATCCTGACGCGGTTGATCGATGGCGTGCCGGTAAGCAATATGGCCGCGGCCTCTACATGTGCGCGCGGGCGTGTTGTTTGTTTTTGTGGCAGGTTTTAGTGTTTTAGTGTAGTGTAGTGTCTCGTGTGCCGTTTTTCACCGGATGATCGAATTTGGTAAGTGTTTTTCTGATGCGCGCGTCCGTTTTATTTGGTTATTTTATACGTAATTTTATACTTTCAGGTGCTGTAGTGCGTCGTCTTTGGCATTCTTTTGGACTGATGTGTAGCAGCTTATCATTTTATCATAGGTAAATTGCATTCTAATACCCGTTCAGCAATTTTCCTTTTTATTAATGTATTTGTTGTTTTTCAGGTGACGGATTGTCAACTGCGCTTCATATACTCTCTGCGCCTTGCTGTTGCTGTCTGCGCCTCTTAGTGGTTCCTGCGCCTCTTGGTTCTTGCTGCGCCTCTGGATGATTGGTGCGCCTCTAGATACTTGCTGCGCCTCTGGATGGTTAGTGCGCCTCTGGATACTTGCTGCGCCTCTTGGGTCCGTCTGCGCCTCTTGGACCTTACTGCGCCTTCTGACTGGGGCGCCTCCTTAGACTTCCTCGACACCGGTAAGTTCACCTGATTCGGGCTTGCCCTGAGGGTTGCTCACCCGTGGTTCCGCTGTCACGATACCGAGGTATGTGCTGCTCCGCCTGGGTTACTGCTTCCCTCGAGTGGTTTACTCGAATCAGGACCGATTTTAGAGGTATTTTCTGGTTTATTTCTTGCCCTTTTATATTATCGCAAACATTATGTTGTTTGCGAGATCTGTTTTTGTTGCTCGCCATCTGGTGGTAGTTTATTTAACCTACCTTTGTTTCTGTTGTTTACAGGTCGCGAGGTCATCCGTCGCTGGACCGTTACAATATATATATATATATTACCAGTTTGGGTTTGGCTCGGAGCGGGGGCAAAGGAGCGCCAAAAATCACCAGTCCAAATATATTCATTATCATAAATTAAAAACTGTAATAAATAAATAAAAAACAGCGCGCAACTATGCCGACACCCTCCATCCCCCCTCCTCCCCCCTACGCATCCACGACCGCTCGAGCTCACGGCGAACTCGGCGACCGCGGAGTGGGGGGGGAGGAGTGGGGATAGGAGTGGGGGTCGCCATAGTGGCCGCAGTACTACTTCTGCCTTTTATCCTATTTATCAACGATCTCAGCAAATGCTTTAAGTTTTCCGAGCATCTGATCTTTGTAGACGACATGCAAATCTTCCTGAGCGTAAACCCTTCAGAGTTGGAGCAGGGCCTCGGAGCAATAGCCCAAGATGCAGAGGCCATCGCTCGATACGCTTCTACCAATAGTCTCTGTCTCAACCTCAGTAAGACCAAGGTTATACTGTTGGGCAGCAAAGCGATGGTTGCATCTGTTGATCAGAGTAGACTAATTGTAAGTCCCATCCAGATCGATGGTGTGTCTCTGCCGTTCGTCTCTGAGGCACGTAATCTAGGGGTCAATGTTGACTTGAGCCTATCCTGGAATAGCCATGTTTCGCTTATCTCTTAAAAAGTGCATCATACTTTATACTCTTTAAATTTCATCTGTGTTATAGGTGCAGCCAAAATATTGCGGCAAAACCGGTAGTCTGTCGTATCTGCTTGCGTGCGTTTCATCCCGGGTGTTTAAAATATTACTTAAACTTAAATGTGGTAAATGAATGCTGTAGTAAGCAATTTGTCACCATGACCGATCAGCTTGTAACTCCGGCCACCACTTCTATGCCAGCTTCGTCGGGTGAGGAGGTGGCGCCGGGATTGCTAGATACGGTCATGGCCATGATATCAAATCTTAGTTCAATCACTGCCAATCTTACTACGGAACTTAGGGATGGTTTAGCGAAAATTAATGCGGCTGTGATTGAAGTACCGAAGCTTGTAAAAAGTGTAGAGACTCACTCTGAGAAAATCGCGGCGCTTGAGACCAAAAACGTAGCACTTGAAAATAAGAATGCGGTGATCGTTAAGGAAATAGCGCAATTAAAAACTAATTTGCAACGTACTGGGGAATCAATCAGACACAATAATATAAACATGACAGAGGAGAGTTCGGGAAATTAAATAGTAATTGCGGGTATTCCGAATGAAATATCGGACTCCCCTCGAAATATAGCGACTAAAGTTTTTGCTGCCTTAGGCGTGTCAGAGCTCGCAAATCACATATTGGCAGCGAGAACTATGATACGAAAAATACGTGAAGGCGGTCAGAGCAGCCAAATAGCTCATTCGGTCGGGGAAGCTGGCCCGGTGCGTCGTAGTCGCGTATCCATTGTTGTTACTCTGATTTCTGGTGCTGTTAGGAATGCGTTACTCGCAGCCAAACGCTCGAAAGGCAGCCTTAATGTAAGAGAGGTTTTCAACAACAATGCGAGTGGAAAACTGTTTGTAAATGAGCTTCTACCCACGGAAATTTACAAATTGCTACGGAGAACGAAGGAGCAGGCGCCCTTAAAGTCGTACAGGTACGTCTGGACGAGAAATTCGAAGATTTTTGCAAGAAAGCCGAACGGAGATCCGGCAATCAGAATAGATTCTGCTGCTGATCTCTCCAAACTAATCTGACTGCCTAAACCATCCGCAGTCACATCTGATAGTAATGCAGGGGAGTCATCGATGCATGATTTAATCATCTTGCACTTCAATGCAAACTCTCTTCCGGGTCATATCGATCTCATCTGTATGTACATTCGTGAAAATCCGTGTCACATAGTGTCAGTGTCTGAAACGTGGCTTCACTCGCACATCGCAGATGAAGTAGTCAACATCGATAATTACTTCCTTATACGTAATGACCGTGAGGGAAAGGAAGGCGGTAGAGTAGCATGCTACATTTACAACTCATTGAAAATTAAAATTCTGGAAACTTCTCCTAGTAAATTTTCAAATGCTCCAGAGTTCATCTCATTGCACATAGATCTCCCTCGAGGAGAATCCATCTTATTTACGTCAATGCACAGACGGCCAAAGGATCAACTCCTCCATTCGTTTGACGATAGTTTTAGGTGCCTTGTTCACTCATACAAGAATATTGTCATCGTGGGAGACCTAAATTGCAACCTAATGCAGAATGGTTACCTGGCAAAGTATCTCAGGAATTTCATGAGTTCATGTTCGTTATTTTTAGTCCCCTCGGATACCACTTATCATACTGCGCAGAGTGACTCATGGCTAGACGTGGCAATACTAGATCATGAGGACAAGCTTGGAGCTTTCACCAAATCCTCTGCGCCCTTCATTGCGGGTCACGATATTTGATCTATTAGGTATAAGATACAGGTAGAGTCATGCTCCTCTCACTTGAGCACGAAGCGAAGTTTGACTGCATTTAAGGATCGAGAGTTTCTTACCACGTTGGAGGCGTTGTTTACCTCTATGATGAGTAGTATTTTGACAAATATTACTACTGCCATGCAGCTGGACTCTTATTTAGTAGCGGTAACAAATTCACTGCGTCCCGCGTTTGATAAGCATGCACCACTCGTCACTTTCAGAACTACTAGATCGCCAGCCCCGTGGCTCACACGGGAGCTTAAACAAAGTATTGTTGATAAGAACAATCTGCTTGGCTCCATTATGTATAGGGCAGTTCGCGATCGAGTGACAGTAAACATCAGGAAGGCGAAAAGCGATTTTCTGCTAGCTAAGCTAAATTCCTTAAGAGATTCAAGGCACATGTGGACCGAGCTGCAGCATTTGGGTTTGGTGAAGTCAACCTTCACTTCTCCGCTTCACTTTTTCTCACCAGATGAATTAAATACTTCCTACGGCAACGTCTCGGCATCCGGATCGGTGGTCCCTGACGATCTATTTAGTCAAATTTTGTGAAGATCTCCGGGTAGGGGCGATGCGGTGTCTTTCTCGTTTTCTACGGTTACTGCACTGGCAGTACAGAAACAACTTCATCACCTAACATCTGCGTCGCTTAGTGTGGGTTCGGATGGTATTTCTCTGTTCATAGTCTCAAAGTCGCAGTCGCTCCTGGTAGCACATGCGGTTAGCATTTTTAACTCGTCGATTCAGATGTCGCATTTTCCCGATATATGGAAACTTGCCCTCATACGTCCTCTTCTTAAAATCAAAACCCCTGCGTCACCCTCCGACACGCGGCCGATAGCTAATTTACCGGATTTATCGAAGTTATTTGAGAGGATCGTCTTCAATCAAATCAAGAGCTTTTTAGAGACACACAATCTATTGGATCCAAGGCAATCGGCATATCGGTGCGGGTTCAGTACGCAGACAGCTCTTCTAAGGGTAACCGATGACATACGACGTGGAGTGGACGAGAGGAAAGTGACCATTCTGGTTATGTTTGACTTCAGCAAGGCATTTGACACGGTTCCTCACCTGAATCTTCTTAAAAAGCTGAACCTGTTTGATTTTTCTGAGTCAGCTCTGCGGTGCTTTCATTCTTACTTAAAGGGTCGCTCGCAAGTGGTTACTGACGGAAGGGGAAATTGCTCTGATCGAGTATGGATGTCGGCAGGTGTACCGCAAGGCTCTGTCCTCGGTCCACTATTATTCACATTATATATTAATGATATTGCATTAAATCTGCGACACTGTAGCCACATGATATTCGCCGATGATACGCAAATTTATTATCAGTGTCCGCCGGCTGAGCTAACTGCAGTGATTGGGAAGGTGTCGCAGGATGTGAATGCCATTGCCCGATTCGCTTGTGAGAATGGGTTGACGCTCAACGTTAACAAAACAAAAGCACTCATCGTCGGCAGCAGAGCGTATGTAACAGGAACAGAATTATCTCAGGTCCCTTCGATCAACATTGGAGCTTCTGCAGTGCCGTTCGTTACAGAAGCGCGGAATTTAGGTGTCTTGGTGACTGCCGATCTATCCTGGGATAGGCACGTTTCGTGTATTGCTCAGAGGGTGCATCACACTCTGTATAAATTGAAACACCACAGGGGTTCTCTCTCTACGGAAGTCAGAGGTAAGCTAGTGCAATCTCTTATCCTGCCGCACTTCGATTATTGCAGTCTCGTCTACCATGACCTGACGAAGACCCAAAATCTAAGACTTGAAAGAATACTGAATTGCTGCATTCGCTTCATTTTTTATTTACGGCGTGATGCATCGGTTTCGACGTATCGACATAGACTGGGATGGCTATCGGTGAAAGCCCGTCGGGAATATTTCTTAGGAGTAAGTGTCTACCGTGCGTTATTTATGTGGGTACCACAATATATTAGTGATTTGTTACCGAGGGCAGTCCCAGATGTGCGGCGGTCGGATTGGCGTGGGGATCAAATTGAGGTTTTTCACATTCCGAACCACCGCACAGAAACATTTAGTAGTTTGTATCAGATAGTTGCAGCCAGATTCTGGCACTCGTTACCAGAAAATGTGCGTTCGGCGTCATCGATTGAGGCATTCAGGGACTATCTGTTTGCGTATTTGTTAAGTGCGGAAAGACAGGCGAGTTGATGAGCGTCATGAGGCGATATGTGCAAATTTTCTGTGTATTTTTGTGTTATGCTGTTGACTCGGATTTGTATTAAGTTTGTATTAAGTTCGTTAGGACTTGCGCTTGAGGAACTTGCTCGAGCAAAGTTTCATTTTTCTTTTTCATTATATAATTATATAGTAGCACACTTGTAACATTTACTCGCATTATATCTGTGTATGCTATGTATTTTGCACACTCAAAAACCTTGTGTGCAAGTAAACTGTGCTTCCTTATTGGCTTGCATTTGCAGTTTGTATATGCTTTCACTATGTTAAATCGCTTTCGTGTCATTGCGCTTTCGTTTCGTTTTGATATGTTAGAGCATCAGTTCAGTTTGTAAAACTTGTGTATAGATGCACTCTACCATATTCGGATTGAGGAGACACGTAAATTTAGGTTTAATTTAAATTTAAGTAGAAATATTGTATTCATCGAGCATGATGCATGTCTCATTTTATAGTCAGGTATGTTATATATTTTTTGTATACTTACACACTTTAATATTGTATGGTAAATTACCCCAAAGCTTGCTAGGGTATAATAAATATTCATTCATTCATTCATTCTCTCTCAGGTTGGTGATGTTTTTAACACTAACGCGAAGGGCAGTATATTCGTAAATGAGCTCCTACCTGCTGATATCCACAGACTGCTGCGCCGTACGAAAGAGCAGGCAGCCAAAAATTCTTACAGATATGTTTGGACCAAAGATTCGGTCATTTTTATGAGGAAGAGCAATGGTGATCCTGTAATCGTGATAAATTCTGCCGCAGATCTCTCTAAAATCGTTTGACTGCCTCACTCGGCCGTTTCTCGCGCTGTCACATGTACACCGCTCTCCACAAATCGCGAGCAGCTTCCGCGCGAACTCACTGTTATGCATCTGAACGCTAACTCGTTTCCTGGTCATATTGACCTTTTACGTATTTAGGTCCAGGAGAACCATTTCCATGTCGTATCGATCTCTGAATCGTAGCTTCACTGCTCATATAAATGATGACCTTGTCAAGTTGGGCAACTACTTTCTCATAAGACATGATCGCGAAGGTAAAGAGGGCGGTGGTGTGGCTTGTTACATCCACGATTTACTTACTGTAAAGTTGTTCGAAGAAAGTTTTAACCGTTTTGTCCATTCATACAACAACATTATCATAGTTGTTAACCTCAACAATTTGTTCCTCAACGATTATCAGTAGATAAACAAGGCCGGTTCGGGATCAACGCGTGTTAGTGCACACGTACACGTCACACGTACCCCCCCACACATACACACCGACTTGCAGGGGGGAGGAGGGGGGGGGGGACATCAACCGCGCGTTATCCCATGTTTCTTAGCCGAATTGTTTATTTAAATTGTTTATTTAAATGTGCCTAATAAATATTCTTAATATGAGATATGAGGTGTGAGTTATCCGATCTTGCTTAGCCGTACTGTTTATTTAAAAAGTATCGGATAAATATCCTTTCACATCGATGACCAATATCGGATATCAACAGCAGCCATATTCTTTATTCAACAGCCGAATGTCAGATAAATAATGTTTTAACGCTATGTGTTACACGATATATTTCGTCGCATAAATATTCTTTGATAATGCCGAACAGCAGATTTTTTTTCAGAGAAGGTAGGGGGGGGGGGGTGTCTATGGCTACATACCGATGACGGGAGCTCATCGAGATAATTCTCACGGTGGGTTTTAATAAGCGAAATTTTCTCATCTATAGCTCCGGTACAGCTGCATATGAGTATCGCATATCTTTTAATGTTCGACGTGTTAAAACGTGTCGCTGTGACGGAACAAGCAGAGCAGTATGCATGCTACGAGTTACCCAATATTTCTTAATTGCGCTGTTTATTCAAAGTGCGCTCGAACTCTTTGGGGTGGCGTTCGATGACGACGGCTTAAAAATTAGATATCCTTCTCTTTCACAAACCTTAGAAAGAGAGAGAGAGCAATGAGATAACAACGATATCTAGGATATCGGTGACACTTCTCCAGGACGTGTTATGATAAACAATGACGACAGCCCAAAAATCAGCTATCCTTCTCTTTCACAAACCTTAGAAAGAGAGAGAGAGCAGGAGCATTACCCCATTTTTTAACATCTCTCTTATAAAGAACCATGTGAGCAAAGGGCTTAGATCATTGTGTGTTCTATCACCGAGCCGGAATAATATCTCACATCTAATTATTTTTGCGTATACCATAATGGAGTCAAAAGAGTGTCAAAAGTTGATTCGAATTATGGAGAGAGCGTACGAATCGCTCAAAGACAAGTTTTCTGTGCGCGACATTGAACAATGGTTAAAAAATGGGCACAGAAATATTAAACTATTGAGCAAACTGTTGAAAACAGCCACAACTCTGGGAGAGAAAAATCGTATTTCCACAACAATCGGAATTTTCAAAACCATAAACGCGAAAATTAAATCTTTGCATAAAGTTGGTGCTGGTGTTTCGCGACGAAGTGACAGAGTTCAGTGGGAAGATTCCGTGACGGCTTTCGCATCAAGTATTCGTACCGGAATAGTGATCAATCTTGGACATAAAGACGTAAAACTTTTTCTCGATGATTCGAAAAGTTTGATTATCAGAAAATTGAAAAACATTCTGTTAAAGGACAGCAGTGGGAAAGTGAATAGTATTCTTGCGTGTAAATTTTCAATCTCCAACAAAAACGACGTCATCGAAGAGATTAAATTTTTCAAGACGCGAAACGAAGAAATGTATACAACGATAAATTTTAAGCAGTGGTACGCCGAGTTAGTGCAAAAACTACTTGTGAAAGTCGAAGACTTTCAAGAAAAAGATTCGGGCTGGTCCATGATAGAAACAATCAATTTGACGGTGAACATCAACAGACATATACCATTACGCGGAGGATTGTCAACATTCGTCGAACTTCCACGTGATATTCAAAAGAAGAAAGCAGTCGTCAACGTCCAAAACGACGACCCCTACTGTTTCCTGTGGGCCGTCACCGCGGCTCTTCATCCACGGTCATCTAATGCGACTCGACCGACTTCATATCCTCACTTCAGCACAGTATTAAAGTATGAGGGTATAGACTTTCCTATGCGATTAAAAGATATAGCGAAATTTGAAAAAATGAACAATTTGGCAATCAATGTGAATGGACTTGAGTGTGATGAGGGTAAAAAACATCGCAACGAGGAAATACCTATTTACGTTAGCCATAATAAATCCGATAGATCCACGATTCACTTGCTTGTGCATGAAGCAAATACTGAAGATAGTGATGAGGATCTAGGAATAAACTTTAATACGATTTATCACTTTGTTTGGATCAAAAATCTTTCGCGTTTGGTAAGCTCACAAATTTCAAGACACGACCATGCCACGTGGCTCTGCGATCTTTGTTTGTTACATTTTAATACGGAAGGTGGACTAGAAAAACATGGTGTTGACTGCACCGATGTAAACAAGACGAAAATATTATGCCAAAGGGTGAGGGTTCGATTCTGAAATTCAAGAATTATAAACATAAAATAGATGTTCCATTCGTAATTTACGCCGACCTTGAATGTATCTTGAATCCGATCACACCAAAAGACAGTACAAATACAATAGCATATCAGAGACATATTCCACACAGTATTGCATTTTATTTCAAATGTAGCTTCGATGATTCTCAATCAAAATTCAAAATTTATCGTAACAAGGATTGTATTGAATGGTTTGTCAATGAATTAAAAGAAATAGATGAACCGTTGAGCGCAACCTTGAAATCGATCAAACCGATGAATCTGATGACTCACGATGAAAGAATGGACTTCCTTTTTGCCAAAAATTGCCACATTTGTCAAAAACCATTCACACCCGAATATATCAAGCAACGCGATCATTGTCATTTTTCGGGTAAATATCGCGGTGCAGCGCACGAAGGGTGTAATTTGAATTTTAAAAACTCACATACCATTCCAGTAGTTTTTCACAATCTATCAGGCTACGACTCACACTTTTCAATTAAAGCGCTTGCCAACCAATTTGAGGGTTCGATCAAGCTTTTGCCTGTAAATAAGGAAAATTATATCTCATTCACGAAGAGTGTCAAGGGTACCATCATAGATTATCGATTTACAGATTCATTCAGATTCAGGCCATCCAGTATCGAGAGCTTAGCATCGTATCTTAGTAACGACGAAAAGCTAATTACGAGGAAGCATTGTAATGATGTGCAAGAATTCGACTTATTAACGAGAAAAGGTGTTTTCCCATGTGATTACGTGGACAGTTGGGAAAGACTCGACGAGACTGAATTACCGACGAAACAAAAATTTTATTCACAATTAAAGGGTGAGGACATATCAGACGCCAAGTATTCTTACGCATGCACAGTGTGGGAAGTTTTCAACGTGAAAACCTTGGGAGAATACTCAGATCTCTATCTAAAAACTGATGTCCTTCTTTTAGCCGACATTTTCGAAAATTTCCGAATGAAATGTAAAATGACATATGAACTTGATCCGCTGCACTATTACACCGCTCCTGGGTTGGCTTTCGATGCCGCGCTCAAATGTATGGGTGTGAAGCTCGAGCTCTTTACGGATGTGGATATGCTTATGTTTATAGAAAGAGGCATTCGAGGTGGATTATCACAGTGCTCAAACCGATATGCAAAAGCTAATAGTCGTTATATGGGCGCAGAATTCGATCAGTACAAACCTGAAACATATCTCATGTATTATGATGTAAATAATTTGTCTGGTGCAGCAATGAGTCAATATCTTCCTATTGGGTCTTTCGAGTGGGTGGGAAAAGATTAAGAGTCGATAGATCCGCGCGATATTCCAGATGACAGTGGCATAGGATCTATTTTCGAAGTTGATTTAGAGTATCCGCGAGAGTTGCATGAGCTACACAAAGACTTACCACTGGCACCTCAACCTTATGTACCACCTGGTAGTAAACAAGCAAAATTAATGACAACGTTGTACGCGAAAAACCGATACATAGTACACTATAAAAATTTGAAGCAACATATGAATTTGGGGTTAAAACTCGTTAGAGTTTATAGAACTCTTAAATTTCGACAACAACCCTGGCTGAAAAAATACATTGATTTGAATAACAATTTGAGAAAAATATCCACAAATGACTTTCAAAAAAATTTCTACAAACTCATGAATAACGCTGTTTTTGGTAAAACCATGGAAAATGTGAGAAACCATCGCGATGTACGACTAGTTACTAAATGGGATGGTAGATATGGAGCTCGAGCTCTCATAGCAAAACCAACGTTTCATAGTTGCACCATACTCGATGAGGAGACTGTTATTGTCGAATTAACACGTGCTCGAGTTAAATTTAATAAACCTATATATACAGGTTTTTGTATTCTCGATATAGCAAAAACATACATATATGACTTTCATTACAATTATATAAAACAAACGTTTGACGATCGAGCTCGACTAATGTACACTGATACAGATAGTTTACTCTATTACATAGAGACTTCAGATATATACCAAATCATGAAACGTGATATTCATAAGTTCGATATATCTGATTATTCGCCAGATAATGTGTATAGTATGCCATTAGTTAATAAAAAAGTTTTGGGCCTAATGAAGGATGAAAATAATGGTCAAATTATGCGGGAATTTATTGGATTAAGAGCGAAAATGTATAGTTTCAGAGTGCAAAACTCCATTAAAATGCGTGCGAAAGGCGTAGAGAGCTACGCTGAATTCTATAACTTTCGACGATTACAAACGATGTCTCTTTGACCATCAAATTATAATGAAAAATCAAAAATTAATTCGGAGCAAAAATCATAAAGTCGAAACTGTAAATCAGAGAAAAGTAGCTCTAAGTTGGAACGATGACAAACGAATAATATGTCCAAATATGATTGACACGCTTCCATGGGGTATTGAATTGTAAACATAGTATTATAGAATTGTATTGTGAGAGGAATGTTTGGAGAACCAATGTAAATAAAACTTATGTGTATATATAAATATATATATTTTCAATAAACTTCATATCTTTTCACTGTACTAATCGTGTTTGAAAATGAATTATAAGACCATTTTTTAAATTCGTTTATTATTTTTATTGATTAAAAATCTTATGATATAAATAAAAAAATTACAAATCAGATTTGTTTATCCAGCTATTGTGCGAACTATCAAAACCTAACCATTTTACAAGTAATTTATTTCCATGCTTCCGAATAACTTTTTCCACAAGGTAAGTATTTGGATATTTGACTGGTGCGAGTTCTTCCGGGTAGAAGCCGCCCTCGATCGGTTGGTCTTGATAATCTCGCAACTTGTACGTTACAGGATCGGTATGCATGACTTTGCTTATGACGAATATTTCAGCTGTCCAGTTTGGTGTATAACCTTTTTCGAAAACGTGCTTATACTTGCTTATTCGTACTTCATCACCAATTTAACATTTTATCTTTCGCGTTCTATTGACTTTTGATGTTCGATAAATATGTAGCAAGATTTTTTTTTCATTTTGAGTAGTAACGTCGCGAGGTCTCATCTTTATGGTACGATGTTTAGAATTATTGTAATTGGTGATCAAATTTTTGAGTATATCGATCCACTTGTACGATCCACGTAGGGAAAATTCTTTCCATATTTTATCCTTAAGCGTGCGATTAAAACGTTCGCATATCGATGCTTTCATATTACTGAATGTGGAGTATATGGTGATTCCGTACCGTTGGAGCATAGTCTTAAATTCGCTGTTATAAAATTGTTTACCGCGATCAACGTGCAGTTTTTTTGGCGTTCGACCGAGTTTAAGAATCGATGCCATGGCACTCGACACATCGTTATCACTTTTCGTCTTCGTTGGTACGACCCAAGCATACTTTGAAAAAATATCGATAATTGTCAGTAGGTATTTGTAACCATTATTGTACCGCCCATACGCCGACATATCAACGAGATCAGCTTGTCACGTCTCGTCCAATCCACGTATATCAACATGGCGCCGTGGATAATTTTTCCGTGCTGGTTTATGGAGTTCATCCGCTATCGTCTGTTTTTCCATGCTCCAACGCAGTTAATCCAAGACGATCGGACAAAGTGTGGGAGTTATGTAAAAGTCGATTTTCTTTCGAGAGCTTCGATTCGCGTCTTCAAATTTTGTATAGCGTACGTCGCATTAAATTCGTGTGACCTCAGCTGCTCGTCCAAACGAGTAATAAGCTCGGAATCACGTGCAACGAGTTCTTGTACAGATGCCTCATTTGCTCGCAGTTGTTTCGCGTGGTCTTGAAATTTCGATTCGAGAACTTGAAGCATTGTTTCGGAATCGTCGATACTATTTCGCAAGGCAGATGTAACGCTGTAAATAAGCCTAAATTCCTCCTCAATAGCAGTGTGCATCACTCGCACCGATACAGCATCATGTTCCCCTACGGGAGCACCTAAATTACATATTCTTCGATTAACCATGTCGTATTGACCATCGTCAGTGATTTTAAATCCTTCTCCGCGAGGGCCTCGATTGCCATCGGTATCACCATTCCTACTCTTTCTCAAATGATGACCAAACACATCAACGCTCATTTTGACGGTTGCGAGAAGACTGCGCTCGCATACTCGTTAATCAGCATCAATAAACGATTTCAGCTTCACGTAATTCCTCGATGATAGAAACGATCTCGTTCGCATGACTAAAATTTCCGGCTGATTGGGATGCATGGAGGAGCTTTAACTTATCGACTAATTCGTTGGGATCGTCCCAATAAACGTAATCCAGACTACTGTTTCTTCTAACAATTTTGGATCGCGGCAACCCTTTACCCAATCGTTCCGAGTGTCTCTTTGACACAGGTTTTCTCAACGGAGATGCGATAATTTGTGCAATTATACTTTTGAATTTCATGCTTTTATCCTCGCGAATTGCGTGATCGCTGATGTAATGTTTTCTGTAAGCGTTCGTCGAGTTAAGGATTTTACCATAATTTTCCATATCATTCGCCGTTACGAGAGATTCATCGGGTGATTTTTTAAATATCAACTCCAGTAAACCTTCACTTTGATCATAAGTTTTATCACCGACACGAATAATATTTTGCTCGAGGACGTTATATTTATATATATATATATAAATGAATTATAAAAGAAAACGGTTTATAAAAATGAAAAATTTGTATGCCGCATCTCGCGTTCATGTTAAGATCAATTAAGATGGTTCAGTCGTCAATGAAGTTAAGTTGCTCCATTATTCATCCTAATTCAATAATCATCATTGTGCTGTCGAGATCAAAAGCTGTTGCAGTCAACGTCGTATTTATAGCGGACATGATTTGGACTCGGGTGTGTATTATCATCCACTCCCATGGAATGAAAACCTTTGCGATTATTTCATAGTAACCTGGAACCAACATTAAAAAACGGATAAATTATATTCATGATTGAAAACATTCAAAAAACTAAATAGATTGAATTTGCGGGATATATTTGAGTTTAACAGCTTGTAACGATTTTGATATTTTTCGAACGACAATATTTATTCAAGATTATGTAAAAATATTAACAATGGGAATTATACGTATAGAATGACGATGGAGCTTTTGGTATTACCCTTTTTTCTCCTGACCGACGACGATAGAGAGAGAGGTAGATTTTCAATCGACGGTTCCACTGTGGGTCGCAGGGAGATTCCTGTTGGCGACGATGCCTTTGCAGAACTGCTCCTGTTGCGCCCACGGGAGAATGACTGATGCAAAGAAAATCGATTCTATCGCGATCGCGTATATCCATTGTTAACGCTCTCAATCAATGTTCTTCCGATGCTTCTCTGTTCCCTTCTTCCAATACAATAAAATTATTTGTACGCGAGATGTGAGATCATCAAATAATGTGGTAATATTGTTGCTCTCTCTCTCTTTCTAAGGTTTGTCAAAGAGAAGGATAGCCAATTTTTAGGCCGTCGTCATCGAACGCCACCCCAAAGCGTTCGAGTGCACTTTGAATAAACACTTGGCGAAGTGTTAACCGATATCCTAGATATCACAGCTCGCTCGTTGCGGCGAACGCTCTGCTCTGACGGTGACGTCACCGCGGTGCGTTGTAACATATCGGGCATCACCCCAAAGAGTTCGAGCGCACTTTGAATAAATAACGCAATTAAGAAATATTGGGTAACTCGTAGCATTCATACTGATCTGCTTGTTCCGTCACAGCGACACGTTCTAACACGTCGAACATTAAAAGATATGGGCTACTCATATGCAGCTCCACCGGAACTATAGATGAGAAAAATTTTGTTAATTAAAACTCGTCGTGAGAATTATCTCGATGAGACCCCGTCATCGGTATGTAGCCATAAACCCACCCCCTACCTTCTCTGAAAAAAATTTGCTATTCGGTGGTATCAAAGAATATTTATGCGATGAAATATATCGCGTAACACATAGCGTTAAAACATTATTTATCTGACATTCGGCTGTTGACTAAACAATATGGCCGCTGTTGTTGATATCCGATATTGGTCATCGATGTGTAAGAATATTTATCCGACACTTTTTAAATAAACAGTACGGCTAAGCAAGATCGGATAACTCACACCTCATATCTCATATCAAGAATATTTATTAGACACATTTAAATAAACAATTTAAATAAACAATCGGCTAAGAAATATGGAGTAACGCGCGGTTGATGCCCCCCCTCGCCGCCATGATGCCGTGAAGTATTCGAGCTGCCCCCCACCCCCCTTGGCCTTGTATATCTACTTACATGGCTCACAATCAGCTGATCAAGCTATACGGTAGCTTCTTCAGGGGAGAGAGCTAGAACATATGATTCGCGAATTTTACTGACAGAGCAATTTACGTCAACGATATTGGCCATATATTGTCTCGTAAGATCAAGAATAATGATGAAATATTATAATTTTATCCGTCCGTATCTCGTCATTATTGTAGCAATAGTTTAGTAAATTGCTAGCACGAAAAAAAAAATAACGTACAGAGATTCGAACCATCGATCCTTTCGAAACGTCGACGAAAACGAAAAGCCTTAGCCCACTCGACCGCCGTTATTCTTTTGAATACATAATTGTGCGTAACGTAGCTAAGCTGCGTCAACGGTCGCTGTATAGCGTTCGCTCGACGCTCCTCGAGGCCGAGAAACTCAGCTCGTGTTCAAAAACGAGAATCGTAAATACTCGGGCACTGAGCGACCAATCGGGTTGAAATTTTGAGGGTACATAGAGAATTATGTCCCACGGAACATGACTGTCTTATTTTTTCGAAATTTTGAAAAATGAACAGTTTTTTCGTCATTGAAAAGAGGAAATGTTAAATTTGCCATAATCGCGCGATTATATTCGTCGTGGCAAAAACAGTATTTCGTTCACAATGAAAAAACGCACATTTTGGGCTTTATTTCGTATCAATCGACGAAAAAATGAGCAACTTATAACGATTTACATTTTTGTGGAAAGCGGGTCTAGCGCGGGTAAGTCCGCCGGCCCGTGCGGCGGGCGTTGGAGGGGCGAGAGTCGAAGGCATAGGCACGCTTCGTGTATACGTTGGCCTCTGCCTCGCACCGAGGCCTAGTGCGACGCGTATATGTATATATATTGTGACGTGATTTTCCGGATGTAGGGAAAAGTCACAGTCCCAAGGCCGTTATCTGGTTTGCCCTCGCCGCGCAACCCAACGATCGTCACGTGCTACCGATTATTTGATTTGATTCTTGAATTTTTTTTTTGGTACTGCCGTTTATGAAAGATTTGTTAAGGTGACAGTGTTGTCCGAGAAAGGTTTTGGGGAGGAAACGGCACGGCGTTCGATCCTGACGAGGAGAAGAGTGCTCGACGTAACGAGTTACCCGTCAGGAGAGAACGGCCGGCGAGTACGCACGAGGAATTGATGCAGGTCCGGCTGCAATACCGGCGCCCCGCTGTGAGGTGCATCGTGTATGAGGGGAAGCGGAGGATTTTTAGATTGCGGGCGAGAGCGGGAACCTCTCGCGCCGCCGACGTAAGTGCTCCCCTATGCACGATGACCATGGGGATACGATTCTCGGCGTACTCGCAAGATCTCGAGTAACGTCGATAATCACGATTTCGTTGGGGTAAGTATTGCGCCGAGCGAGAGGGCAGTAGCTCTCGATGATCGATTTCGCATTTCGACTGATCGAAATATGATTGGTCGAAAATCAGTTGTTACCGTGTCGCGCTCGAGACCAGAGGTGTCTCGCGAGGCATCGTAGAGAGAGCGAGGTGTCTCTGTCTCGCATACGCACCGTGCGTATGCTGGGTTCTCTCTCTACGTACGCGCTCTAGTTGTGTCTCGCTCTCGCTTACGCGTCGCGTGTAAGTCGCGCTCTCTCCCTCTAAGTACTCGCTCTAGAGTCGTGGTTCGTCTCTCGCCGAGGTGAGAGGTGTAAGTTCGCGTACGCGCTATAGGGAGTTCCGTGTCGACCCGGCTCCCTATAGATGAAATAATTTCGCGTTTTCTCGAGTGCTCTCGTAAAATAATTAGTTCTCGTAATATAAAAATTAACCTGTCGATTCCGATGGTGAAAAGTTAAGCTCTCGTGATGGTTATTTTGATTGGTTTTGCTGACGATTTCGGGCTCAGAAGTTTTCGTGAGTGAGTTCGCCGAATTCTTGTTCTCGTTTTCCGATCGAGACTTAGCCTCTCGGAAAATGTATCGATGTGTTGGTGCCATCTCGGAGTGACGTACCCCGACCCTCTCTACCATAATCGACAACCTGAGCGGCCGAGCGTTTCCGGTTTGTCGATCTCGCTGGCGCATCCAGATGGACCGGATTGTCACTCCGGCGAAACAAAAGTGACCCGATCCACGCAGGTAAGTCGTGTGCATGGAGGGGCCGGGTCGTTCCCTCCCGACCCCCAGGTTGTGCCGGTTGTCGATACCGGCGATAAAAAAATCGACTGGCGCCCTGCCGGCATTGCGGATGCGGCAGCGAGAGAGACGACCGAAGGTGACGATGGCGGAAGGTTCCGGAAATTCGTCACAATATATATATATATATATCTCGGTGACAGTATTTTTGGTGACAGATATATATATATATATATATATATATATATATATCTGTCACCGAAAATATATGCCTCAGCCGATCGAGCTGCAGGCAGCTTCTTCGGGAATATATATTGTGACATTGTGCACAATCCCCTCGAGCTGGTGGTCTCCTAAGGTGACCGTTCCACGCCTCACCTGCAAAGTAAGTGAAAAATCTAGAATATTATAGTTTAAAATCCCGTCCCGATCCTCCCCCAAAATAAATCCAAACTGTGCAAATACTTACGCTCCGAGGGATACCCACCGGTGCCTGTGACAGGACACCCCGCCGTCATCGTCGCCGTCATCGTTGCCGCTGTCATCGTCGCCGTCGTCGTTGTCGCCGTCGTCTTCGTCCTAGTTGTTACCAGCGTCCTGATCGTCCCGGCCGTCGTCGACATCAACTCGTCGTCGTCGGCCTCGTCCGTGCCCCGATCACCGTCGTCGTCGTCGTCGGCATCGCGACCATAACCTAGAGGGAAAAAGAAAACGACAGGACTACCCCGTGGACAAGGAAACGAGAAGAAATATACCAGTACTCACCGTCAGGACCACCCCGGTGACACTCTGGACCAACAAGGACGACCCATCAGAGAAAGGACGACACCAGGACATCCCGAGAACTCACAGAAAATCCACCGGCACAAGGACACTCACCGCACATTCTCACTCACCTGTCAAACTTTCATTAGATCGTCCCGTTCTCCGACCACTCATCATCCATCGACATAGTGGCGCGAGAACGGGCGAGATGGCAGCAGCGCGCAATGAGACAAATCCTAATTACCCTAAATCCCGATATTCATGACAGCGACCCTACCCTATCGACCGTTACGATAATTCTCCTTTTCCCCAATCGATCTCCCCAACGTAATTCCCACCTATCGATTTCCTATCGACCCGTTACCGCGTAACCCGTGCCGCTGCTGCCCAATCACCGAAGGACGTCCCGGCCAATCAACGGCCGAGAAAAATTACGGAGCTTCCGGTCAACCTCGTGGCCGGCACTTAGATTGCGACCACTGACGAGAGTAGAGCATTAGAGAAGCGAAAGCGAGATTATTGGAGAAAAGCGAAAAAGAAGTTAGTTAGAGCGTACATAAAATTTAGAGAGAGAGAGTGAGGAGAAAGAAGAGTGCGGCGTGAGAGTTACGAGTGTGGCGTGAGTGAGAGAAAAAAAAAAAAAAGAGATAGTGAAAAGAAAAGAAAAAGGGATAGTGAAAAGAAAAGAAAAAGGACAGTGAAGAGAACGAAAAAGGACCATAAGGATTGCGACGAGCGACAGGGAGAGAATTGCGAGGAGACTGCAGAGGAGAGAGAGAGGATTCGAAGATACCAGCAAAGAGTAAGTGTTTGCACAATCTCCCCCCCCCCCCCCCTTTTACCAAGAAAAGATACCGTAGCAATCGAGATCTCAATTCCCTCCTTGCAGTTGATAACTGCCGCGACATAATTAGACTCAACCCTTGTCAATTTTCTATTCACTATTTCCCCCCCCCCCTTTTTCCGGCAACTTCAGTACAGCGTAGTTGAATTTAAGAGAAGATAGCGCGTGGAACGGTCATACGGCGTAGCTTGTAGAGTAAGTAGGTACCCCCCCTCTCTCCGCACCCGTCTCCCCATCCTCGAACGTCCCGTGCCTAGCGAGTCCACACGACTCGTATCGTATTCCCCCTCTTCACGCTGTCCTTCGGACAGCGGTCGAGCGTCGCTCGACACTGTTCCTTTACCCTTCCACAGAGCTATCCCCTTTCCCCAATCCTACCTCAGTGGCCATCACAAAGAGGCCGTATCGAGTCGGAGAACCCCTGACCCCTGAGATCCATCCTTTCTTTTGTTTCCTTTTACGATAAGTGCGTAGTTATAAGAATTGTGTTTGAATCGTTAATCATTAGATTAACTGGCGCCCATAAATTATTTCCGTGTATTAAGAAGAGAATCGCCCCGGAGATCGTCCGCCGATCAAAAGCTAAACTTTTATTGTTCTTTGAGATAGTGTTAGAGTATTAGTATCATTTAAGAGAAATATCGTTTGGAAAAGAAAATTATTATTTTTGCGAGAATTGTTTTGTTTTGAGTGTCATTAAAAAGGGGCCAAATAAACGTGGGTATTGTTACTATTTTTTTCTTGCGTTTCTTTTTTTGTGCTTACGGATTTCAGACCCCCCCCCCCCCCTTCCATCGGCGTGACAATATATATATATATATATATATATATATATATATATATATATATATATATATATATATATATTGAAATGTTCTATACGTACTCGAAGAAAATTGAGGGGTAGACGTAAAAAGAAAATTTTAATTATTCTTTATTGATCTTTATACTGCTAAGTTCACACCGTTCCTTATCTTAATTGTCCACGCTCGTTCCTCGACTTGGATTGGTGCGTCTCACCGGGCGTTGCTGTGCGGTGATTGGTGCTTCGCGTGGTGATAACTGCGTCTGATTAGCTGCGTCGTAATCGATGAGAATTGATTCTCGATGAGTTGACAGCTAAGATGGCGGCGTCGGAGTGAGTTGAGGACGTGCTTCGTGTTTTGTGTGTCGGAATTACGAATTGATACGCGACGGTAAGTCCCTTTTCGGTTAAATTAAGCTTTGTGTGCTTTTTGCTCGGCTTTGGTTTTTCTTTTTAGGGTCGTTGGGTGTTCTTGGTGTCGATTCGACTCTAGTACGGGACTCGTTGATGAGCTGGTGAGTCGACGCCGTGTGAAAAAATATCTTTGTTGTTTCTCTATCTTATTGTTGTCCCTTTCGTTTTATTGCAGGGCATCGCTGTGGATCCTGATTATATACGACGGCCACTTGGAGAATTAATCGATTTTCTGCGTTGCGTTTCGGAATTTGACTTCCCGAAACCCTTGGTGAGTAATTTTTTTATTTTTGATATTTTCCTCCCTTTTCTTGTGCTAACTTTTGTAGTTTGACAATTGATTGACTCTCCCTTTATTCCTTTTGTGGTGTTCGTGCTGAATTTCGGTACCGCGGTGCCTTTGCGCACCTGATTATTCGGACTTTGAGAATTTTGTGAGATTCTCCGCTGTTGCGCATTTGCGCACTCTGTTCTCTTCTTAATTTGTTTCTTCTTACTGCTTCTCCACTCCGTGATACAATATTATTACCAAAATGCAATTCGATCTTTCCTTTTCTTTACCCGTGAGTTGTTCTAGAGTCGGCCACCCTTGCTCTCCTCTCGGAGAGTAATGTCCCAGCCTTCTCACGAATTTCTCACTTTGAAGATACTGGATGTTGGTCAAATTCTGCTCCAAAAAATTTTATACTCTAACCCGCCTATTCCCTTTTTCCTCTCCAGCGAGTTGGTCTCGAGTTAGCCACCCTCGCTCTCCTCTCGGAGAGCAATGTACCAGCTTTCTCAAGACTTTCTCGCTTTCAAAGTTTGTGAATTTTCGGTGGTTTCTCCTTATTTTTCCTCGCTTATATATTTTCCTTTCTATCCTTCTACTTTGGAGAAACTCTTCCATCTATCTTATTTTCCGTGAATTTATCTTTTCTGTCCTTTTCTAATTCTAATTTCATTTTCAGGTGCGGTGGCAGATGGCGGCACGTGGCCAGGGCGGGAAAACGTCTCAATATATATATATATATATATTGTCACGCCGACGGGTGGGTAGACTCGAAAAGTAAGGGGGGGGGGGAGAAGGGGGTCCTGAAACGGAACAAAAAAAGAATACGAACGAAATGCAATAAAAAAAATGACTCCAGCTATATTATCAAATAAAACACAAAATCAACAAGAATAATAATAGACCAAAAATATAATATCAACAATCGGTCGGCGGACGATCTCCGGGGATGATCGACTTTATAACAAACAAAAAAATATTTTCTGGGCGCCAGTTAATTTCTCGGCAAATTAACAAACAACACAATTTTACAATAATGATTTTCGCTCGCTTAATAACTTCGGCGGTACGGGGACGATCATGTAGGGAACAACAAAAAAAGGAACTCTCAGGGTGACAGGTTCTCCGACTCTATATGGCCTCTTAAGTATGACCATCAGTCTATTAATTTTGAAGGATATTTTAGATCGGCTAAATGTGGAACAACATATATGACGGGACAAGGAATATTTGGGGACGCTCCGATAATTGTGGTTGAATTATTTTCACTAAGCGCGCTGTCTGAAGGACAGCGGCACGATACAATAACAACAACGCACGCGAGTGTCGATCTCACGCGTAACGGTCGGAGTGGACGACCTAGGGAGCGGGGAAGACATGGAGAGGGGACGTACCGGCTTCGCCTTATATTACGCGCGCACAACCGTTCCACACAATGATATTTCGAAATTATAATGTTCGTTATCGCTATTAATCTCGGGGTTCTCAAAACGCAGTATGGAAAGAAAAGGGGGGGAATTCTCTAAATAATTTTTGCACTAATGGGGAAATACGAAATATGCCCCGGAAGAATTTTTTGGGGTAAGGGAAACGATGCAAACACTTACTCGTCGCTGACTGCGTGGAAAATTCGTCCTCTTTCTCTCGCTCGCTCGATGTATCGTTTCTCTCCGCTCCTTCTCGTTCAATCCTTCTGCTAGTCCTCTCTCGCTCTAATTCCTTCGTCCACACTCACTCGTAATCCGTTTGACAATTTCCTTTTCACGCCGTACTCCTTCACAATTCCTTTCCACACTCTATTCTCTCACTCTTCGTACTCTCCTCACTCTCTCACCTCGCTCTTTTCTCACTCTCTCACTACTCTTTCTTAATACTTCTCACTCTCTCGCACTTCTAGTATCTCCGCTTTACTGTTTCTCGAAAATTTTTCTATGATTGCTTTGGTGGTCAAACTCCAAGTGACGAGTCTCTCGTTAGGCAGCAGCGGCGCGGGTCAGGTGATACGAGCAGCGGGGGGAGATCGATATTTTAGGGACGGTACTAGGGAGATCTATCGGGAAATGGGTGTAGTTAGGACGATCGATAATATAGGGTCGTTCTCACGGACATTGGGATTACGGGTAATGGTAATTGCGTATGCTCGCCGCGCGCTGCTGCCATCTCCTCGTAACTCGAATTACTGTGTCGATGGATGGCCAGTAACCGAGTTACGGGACGATACATGTGAGATTTTTGGCGGGTTCTTCGTTTGGAGCGGTGAGAGTGCGTGTGTGCCGGTGGATTTCTTCTTTTGGTGGACGTCCTGGGAGTTCCTCTGGTGATAACTTGAACCATCGGGGTGTCCTCAGGATATCCTTGGTGCTGACGGTGACGATGACAATGACGCTGACGAAGATGACGATGACAATGACGCTGACGAAGATGACGATTACGATGACGAAGTCGATGATTCCGACGCAAATGCTTGCACCGGGGTCTTCTACGAGGTCTATTCGGGGAGGGGGAGGGATGGGGGTGGTCCTAGGATGACTTCTACTTACATTTTCTCGCAGATTGTGTGCGTGGAACGGTTGCCTTGGAGTCCACCGGCGGGGTGAGGTTGTGCAACATCACAATATATATATATACATATATATTTATAGAATACAAATAAATAATATATATTGTCACGCCGATGGGAGGGCGGGAGAGCGGAGGTGATCTCATTCGACCATCTGAATATCGGCGGACGATCTCCGGGGAGGTATAATAAAAAAAAAATAGGGAAGGTTTGGGCGCCAGTTAATTTATAAATAAAATTAACAAAAGAGAAAACAAATTTTATTGCTCTTTACATAACCCAAAAAAAAATATAACAACAACCAAAAACCGTGAGGGAAATTGTGCAACGTCACAATATATAAATATAATATTAATAATATTTATATAATATAAATAAATTATATATATATTGTGACGCGCTCGCGACGCTGAAAATTTCGGTAAAACAAGTCGCGAGCTGCCCGTCCAAAATCGCTAATGACGCCCAAACCTTTTTTTCCTTTTGCCTAGGGCGCCAGGTATTTCTTTCGCCCGAAATACCAAGGGCTATTTACCTTGACTGTTTTTCCTCCCTATCTATTGTCTCAGGGAACGGTGGGGGATTCGAGGGGCAATTTCTCTTACTTATAGTTTGTGCGAAATAACGGGTGAGCACCGAATATTTTGAATGATCAAACAATAATCTTTTATTTCTGTAACACTCTACACAATGTCAGACGCTCTCTCTCACTCACACATTCTCATACCGGATTCTACTTCTCATGCCGACCCCCGGAGACGCCGGATGGCACAGCCGTTTTCTACGGGGCGAGGGGACGAGAATAAGACGCTCTCTACCGCGTCGCGTTACAATCAAAGACGATGCACCACGTGCGCCTACCTTTATCTTCCTCTTTGCCTGCTCGCGCAGCGTCCTCTCTCTCGCTCCCGTGTACGCCGGTGGCTCGGCCTCGCTCGCTCTCTCTCGTACGCACGTTCTCCCCGATGGCTCGTCCTCCGGTCTCTCGGTCTCTCGCTCTCTCGCTCGCTCTATCCTCGCTCTTTCTCCTTCTCACTCACTGTTCACTCTCTCTATCCACTCTATTCGCTCTTTCTTCACTCTACTCTTTGCACTCCTCACTCTCTCTGTCCACTGGTCCTTTTTCCGATTTTCACTCTCTCTCTTACGACTCTTTTTAACTTCTCTAACTCTTCGTCCACTCTCTCACTCTATCAATCGCTCGCTTCTAACTCTCTGCTTCCTTTCCAAAACTCTGACTTTCTTTTCGCCGTTCTCTTACTCTACCAATCGCTCAATTCTAACTTTTTTCCGTACTACTCGCACTCCAAATTCTGACTGTCTCAGTCTGCGATCAATTTCTAACTAACTGTCCTTAATATCTAATCCTTCTCGCCGGCCGGCTTCGTCGCTCTCTCGGTCACGTGGTAGAGGCCGGGTCCGTCCGACGATCGGCGATCGCTCCTTCGGCGCAGCCATCTCTCTCGCTCTGCCGTCGGCCGTCGTCTCTCTCCGTCGTTTGCCGACGTCGTCGTTCGTCGTCTCTCTGAAATTGACGAAGATTTCGACGACAGTGCCCGTTCGACCGTACCTGGTTTCCACCACGGGTGCGAGACGGCGCGACGCTGCTGTTTGTACCCGACGTGCATGCGAGGCCTATAATGCCTCGTCACATCCCCCCACTAGGCTATTGGCTACCTCGCGACGGGGTAGGCACACGCCGATACACCTCTTCTCACGTCGCAGCAGAGTCGTGGCTCATCTCGCCCCCGATCGATCCCATCACCAATCGAGTTTTCATTAACACGTTAAATCAACAACAGAACAATCCGACTTAATCTAGGAAATCAATCTCACAGCCACAAAACAGTTGTTTTTTTTTTTTTTTTTTTTTTTTCACTGCCAGTCTTATTTTACAGCTTATGCGAGTCGACAATCATGGTCGTTTTTTTTTCTTATCACCTAAAATAGAAAAATTATCAAAATCAACAAAAACTTTCTTTACCGTCTTAAAGAAACTAAACTTCCCTTTTTTTTTTTCTTTTTTTTTTTTTTTTTTTTTTTTTTTAACTATTATAAAAATAAACCGTTTATCATTCTTACTACCTAATAACTCCTTTTCCCTAATTAACTGAACGCAAAAACTTTTCTTACTGGCTAACAAAAACTAAAACAAATCAATCCTTTTTTTTTTTTTTTGTTAGTATCGTCGGCGCCGGTGCGGACGACAGTCCGGGCAGGTGTCCCGAGTGTAGCCCACTCGGTAGCAGGTGATGCAATATGGCCTGCTAGGGTCCCACGGCAAGGGACAGTCCTTCGGGCCATGGCCATCCTCGTAGCACCGAGGACAGGCCATGGCGCACGAGTACCGGGATGCCGGTCGCCTCCTTCCTTCTCTCCTTTCCTTTTCCGCCCGGTTGTGCGCCGCCCTCTCCAGTCCGTGCGGGGCCGGGCACCCGGCGGTGGTGACCCCGTCACGGTGGCACAGCCGACAAAAGCCGATGCGGAGCCGTTGCGTGCATCGCTTCCAGGAATGGCCCGGGGATCGGCAGTTTAGACACCCCCTTGGGGCCGCCGCCCGTGCCTCTTCGATCTCCCGGCTCCGCTCAGCGTCCTCTCTGGCCTCTCGGTCTCTCCGGGTGTGGCTCCCCGCTGGGGGCACCCCGTGTCCCTCAGCTGGCTTGGTGGGCCCGGTCGCGGGCAATTCGGCCGTCCGTGGCCCTCGGAGATCCTCGTCGTCGTCGATGGTCAGCCCCGCGATCATTTCTTCAACCGGGTCCCTCCAGCCGACGCGTCTCTCGTCGGCCGGCAGGGTCGCCCGTGGTCTCGGGGCTGCGCTGCGTCGTGCGGGGGTTGAAGGCCCTGACGTGGGTTCCCCCCTCTTCATCTCCGGTTTGGCTCGCTTACCTCGCGGCTCCGTTCCCGACGCCGCTCCCTCTTGTAGCAGGGTCCACCGCGGCTTAGTCTGCGGCGGGCCTTGCTCGCGGTCTCTGGGCCTCGGCGGTGGCACGGCCGTCTCGCCGTCCGGACCTTCTGTTGCCCCCCCGGCGCTCTCCGCCGGTGGCACAGCCTCCTTGATGGTCCGAGCTGCGTGGTTCTTGGCCTCGGCGTATCTTCTCGCCGCTCTCTCCCTGGCCGCGGCTAGCTGTTCTTCCGCGGAAGGCGCGGGCTCCCTCGCCGGGGGTGTTGGCACAGCCTCTTCCACCCCGTAGTATTTGCGGCGAGCCTCCTCGCGAATTAGCCGTAGCTGGTCGTTGCCCGACATGTCGCACAGCGCTCTTTTTCGGGTTCTAATTGATCACACCCAAAAACACATTATTACCTAGTTTACTACACGACATCTCGACTGGTTACGCCGAGCTCTCCGCATTTCGCTTTTTACCCGTAATTTTTAGGTCTTTCACATGCCAGGTCCCCGCAGGTCGACCGGCATTATCGGACAACTCGACGACGTTCGGCGATTTCATCCGCGTGATTACGAACGGGCCGGCGTATTTCTTCGCGAATTTCGACGTTAAGTTGTTCGCGGCCTTCGATAGTACCCGGTATCGCCGATACACGCGATCCCCGACGTGCAACGGAACATCTCTCCTACCTCGATTGTAATACCCCGCCTGCTTGGTTGAAGCTTCGCGGATTTTACTCGTTACGAGATCTCTTAGCTCGGCCATTTTACCCATTCTCGCGACCCATTTTCCGCGGTCTGGCACGTTCGGAACGTCTTGTTCAGCGATTCGCGTCCAGTATTGAGCTGGCCGCGGTTCCCTACCGAAATTTAAAAACGCTGGGCTCACCCCCAGGGATGAATGCACGGCGGTATTGTACGCGAACTGGAATTCTGCTACGCGCAAGTCCCATTCGCGGTGATCGGCGGAAACGTAACTCGAGATCATTGTTTTGAGGTTTCGGTTAACTCTCTCTACGGGATTGGCTTGGGCGTGATACGGTGGTGTCGTCACACGTTCGATACCGTATTCGTCCGTCAGTTTCTGTACCGTCTGATTCACGTACTCAGTCCCGTTATCTGTCAAAAGTCTACGCGGTGTTCCCCACCGACAGAGTATTCTCGCGCGAAAAGCGTCCATGATTGTTTTACCCGTGGCCGCCGCCGCGGGCACACACTCGATCCAGCGGGTAAACATGTCTTCGAATACAATCAGGTATCGATTACCCGCTTTAGATCTCGGGTACGGTCCCATTACATCGGATGCAACCGTATCCCACGGTTGTGCAACCATCCGTGGCCCCATTAGTCCCATTGGCCTGGCTTGGTTCGCCTTGTGCAACGCACAGGTGATACACTCTGCCACGTAACGCTTCACGTCTCTGTACATTCCTGGCCAATAATACCGGTTAGCCAGTCTCCGGTATGTGCGGTCCACCCCTGGGTGACCGGCTTGTTCCGCGTCATGTGCCTCCCTCAAACAAGTTTCTTGGTCCCCGGTTGGTACTACTTGTTTCCACGCGTCAACGTCCTCACCTATCGCGCTTTTGATCGCGTCCGGGCGGTGGAAATAAACGGCACGGCCTACTACTCGCCACTCCGGAAACTCACTAGGGTTTCGGCGGATAGCGTTCAGCCTCTCCTGATACCAGTCGATTTCGAAGCAGTCTCCCAGGGAATCGACCTGAGCATCACCATCTAATTCCACGTCCTCGAACATCCGCGATAGTGCGTCCGCCGCTTCATTTTCGGTACCCTTCCTATATTCGATTTTCATCTTGTACCCTGATAATTCAAATGACCAACGCGCGAGTCTACCAATCGGGTCCGCGAGATTATACAACCACCTTAGGCTGCTATGGTCGGTTACCACGGTGAACTCGTACCCTTCCAGGTACGGCCTGAATTTCCGCACGGCCCAAATTACCGCGAGACACTCTTTTTCCGTCACCGTGTATCGCGTTTCCGGTCCTACCATCGCTCGACTTGCGCATTCGATCAACCGTTCCGAATCACCGTCTTTCTGTGTTAGCACAGCCCCGATCCCACGATCGCTCGCGTCCGTGTACACGATAAATGGTAACTCGTAATTCGGATAGGTCAATATTGCAGCGTTCACAATCTCGTCTTTGACCGCTCGGAACGCCGCCTCTTCGACGTCTGTCCAGTCCCAAGTCACAGTCTTGCTCGTCAGTCTGTTCAATGGTCCGGCGACCCGCGAAATATTTTTCAAATGGCGATGGTACCAATTTACCATCCCATTGAACCGTCTTAACTCGGTCGCGTTTCGCGGTCGTGGATACTCGGTTATAGGCCGAATTTTCTCCGGGTCTGGGCGCAGCCCTTGGCTGTTCACCAGGAACCCGAGGTAGCGTACCTCATTTCGACAGAATTCACTTTTCTCGTAGTTTATTATGAGGCCGGCCTCTCGAATTATTCCGAATATCTTCTCGATCCACTCGAGGTGTTCCCGGAACGTCCTATTTACGATTATGATATCGTCTAGGTATGCGAACGCGTGCGGTTCAAGCGCTGGGCCTATCAACCTATCCATCAGCCTTTGAAAAGTAGCTGGCGCGTTGCACAATCCATAGGGCATTCTACAAAATTCGAACAGGCATTTGCCTTCTACAACGAACGCGGTGAAGTGTTTGCTAGCCTCCGCCATCATGATCTGGTGGTATGCCGCACTCATATCCAGCGTGGTGATGTACACGGCTTCCTGAAGCTTGCTCAGTATCGTGTCCATTCGCGGTAGGGGATACGCGTCTTTCCGCGTTACTTTATTCAACTCGCGATAATCCACGCAGAATCTCCACGTACCGTTCGGTTTCGCGACCATCACCGGCGGACTAGCCCATTCGCTTTGCGACGGTTCGACGATGTTACCGGTTAACATCCTATCTACTTCGGCATGCAATGCGTCTACCACGACGGGCGAGCGTCGGTACATCCGTTGTTTCACGGCACGGTCGGTCGTAACCTCTATCACATGTTGCGTGAGTGGCACAGCAACATTAAAATCTCTTGGCATCGTCGGGATCACTCCCGAGAGCATCTTTTCCAATTGATTTTTTTCCTCGCGGCCTAATTCCTGCAGACCGCAACATAACCCGATCGCGGCGAGTTCATCGTTCGGCTTCATTATCGGATGCTCTATCCCGACCTCATCCAACGACCAGACTCCGCGCCCGGCACAAACATTTACCCCGAACGCGTGCATGAAGTCCATGCCTAACAGACAGTCTGATTTTAAATTCCGGACGATTATGGTCGGGAACCACTTCTGAACCCCGTCCAACGAAATCGGGAACAATGCTTCCCCGACTACTCTTTCGACAGTACCGTTCGCCATCGTCACGCAGTCAAGTCTCGTCGTCGGGTATTGTCGGTAAGGTATTCCCAGCTCATTGACAATATGGCTACCGATCCGCCCAAACACGGAAGTTGTCGCCCCGCTGTCTATCAATGCCTCGAGACACCTTCCACCGATCTCTAACGACACGAATACCCTTTGCCGACCCGGTTCACGTTTCCACTCCCTCGGTGGAGCGGGAAACGCAAAGGAGAATCTCGTGTTTATCTCGACCGGAACTTCTTGTTCCAACGGTTGACCCCGCTCCGCGTTCTCGCGATCATCGTTTCCCCGGGCACCGTTTTTACCGCGGTCGGCTTCATTTGTTTCGCCAACAACGCGCGCGGCCGGCATTTCTTCCTCCGATTCGTCCGAATCGTCGAGCGTCCAAATGCCAATCGGCCCGTAGGGTGACTCACCTTCGTCGAGTTTATCTACGCTTGCCGATGCATTTGCGTACGGAGAGCTCGCTGTACCTGTAAGAACATTTTTCCCTAACTCGGTGCTCACACGCTCTATCCTATTTACACTCGACTGATCGGGAGTTGGGGACAGGGGGAGAGGATTGGGTCTCCACTCGTCACCTTCCTTCGGCGGAGTTTCTACGCGGAGCGCTGGCTGTCCCGCCGTGGCCAGGCTCGGTTCTCGTTTTTTGAGAAGGCGCAGCCACAGTTCTCGGCCGTCACCTCCTTCCGGCCACAGCCTATGCAAAGTTGCACCTTCTGTTTGTTACACTCGCGGCTGAAGTGACCCGCGTCACCGCAGTTAAAGCAGAAAAGCGGAGTTCGTCTTACTGAACTCCCTGGCTCTCGTGAAGCAGCGTTTACGGTTGTCCGATCCCGTTGATTCGACCGGCTGCTTCCGCTGTTCCCCCCACCAGACTGCTGTTGCGTCTGGTGAGTGTTTGTGGAACTTGCTGGGGGTTTTGCTGCAGCGTTGGCGTACGACGTTGACGGTGTCATTGCCTCCGTCGATGCAGCCTGTGCGCCGTTGCTCTCACGCCTCTGTCGTCGGCGTCTCTTCGGCGCAGCCTCTGGCTCAACACTGTCGCGTTTCGTCCCGCTGCTCGTCACGGCGTTCACCTCATAGATCGGACGTCGCTGATTCAACGATCTCTTCGGTTCGGTCGGCTTCGTGACGGCGCTACTTTTGGCGACCCACGCAAACTCCTTGACGTGGCATTCGCCTCTTGGTGGCGGTGGTCGGCGTGTCTTCGCTCGTGCCCACCGTCTCTCGATCTGCGACGCTCGCGCGACGAGTTGAGCATACGTGCGTACTTCGTCGCGCTCCAGCTTATCCCAGTATCCTGGCCGCAAGCCGGCGTACGCTCGGTCTAGCTGGCCCTTCAGACTCTTCTTCCTGCGCAGCCGGTTGTATAGTCCCTGGATGCAGATTAGATAGTCTTTGACCGATTCGTCCGAACCCTGCGTTCTGGCTCGGATGTCATCTTTCAGGCCTTGCTGATCGTAGTCCGCTCCGAACCATGCGCGGAAGTCATGTAGAAAGTCGCGCCATTCTTCCCACTCGTAACGATTTGACCGGTACCACCGAACGGCACGGCCTTTCAGGACTTCCGGCAACACTTGGAGACGTTTACTGTACCGAAGGTCCGATCCGTTGATCTTCTCGTAGAGTTGTTCAATAAACTCCTCACAGCCGAACTCATCGTCTCCGCTGAACTTCAGTTGCCATTTCCGCGCAACTTCTCCCACATCACGTGTGCGTCTTCGAGATCTCGGTCGGTTACGCTCGCCATCGTCCTCCGAGCTCCAATCGTTCCTTCGATCGTCGTTTCTTCGTCGTGGTCTTCCCCCATCATTCCTTCCGTACGATCGGTGGGTTGGTGCAACTCTCGATTCGAGTGATGATGACGACGAATCACTCGAGTATTCCTCAGGATCTCTCGAGTGTCGTTTAAGTGTGGCGGAGCCTTTCCTCGCTCCGTCCTTCGGTTGGGCCATGCGGCGTTTAGAAATCGGTTCTGTATCGGTCGTTTCCTCCGGTGACGTCCTTCGACGGGTTCTCCTCCTTTTTGGCACTTGCCAGTCGCCTTGCTCGCTGATATCACTGTCGGTCTGTACGCCGATCTCGCGGTGTCGTGGCGTAGGTGCCGGCCTTGGCTTCGACGCAGCGCGACTCTCGCCAACCACCTGCATCCCCCCTGGCACGTCCCCATGGACTCTTCTCGGGGCCTTGCTCGGTTGACGAGAGTTGCTCGCGTCTTGTTCTGCCGTCCACAGGTCCTCCACCATACGCTGATCCGCAGCGCTCGGTGCAACCGATCTTCTTCCGCGAGCCACGCTCATTGGCGCAGCCGATCCTGTATCCGCGAGCCTGTCGGTGTTCCATCCTATATTTGTCTTCGCGGCTCGCGTTCCATCCGCGGGGCTCACCGGCCTCGAGCCGCCATCTTGACTCGTTGCTCGCGACGCGCTCGATACCCACTCCCGCAATCGGTTGCGAGTCACTGCTGACACACCAGTGGGGTCGATGAATAGCGCTCGAAGGATCTCGCGAATTTTTCTAACATCGAAATTGTCTATTTGCGCGAGCTCCTTGTCGAGGCCATCCTCGGGAATCTGATCACACGGCCCCCACGTGATGCTAGTGTAACCCTTCTCGCGGAGCTTACATCTGCGAAGTCTATCGCGCAGCACCTCGCTTGGTCCATCGACACTTGCGCCCTCCGCGCGTAACAATTTCCGCACATCGTCGTCCGGCATTGCGTCTATCCATTGCAAGGCGTCCGCCACGCGCGGTCGCCTCTCTCGCGTGGTTACGTTCGTCATATCAACGTCGACACTCGCGGCCAAATTGGGGTTGCTTCCACCCCCCTCGGAAGGGCACGTTTCGCTCGTCGTCGCGTCCACAGGCATTCGACCAAACGTCGGTTACGAGAGTTAATAAATTAGCGATTTACTCGAGCGATTTAATTCTTGTGAAGTTTGACACCAATTATTCTACTCCCAGTGCGAGTCACCTTTCTTGAATCTCATAAAACATTTATTGATCGCGCAATTTATTTTTCGCGAATCCCCAAAAATATTTTATTCACAGTGCGAGTGATTTTTTTCCGAATTCCATAAAATATTTATTTATCGCGTAAATTATTGTTCGTGGTTGTTCAAAATATTTATCTCCGACAACTATTATTGTTTTGATCAGACAATAATTATTTTCGTCGGGTCGAGTCGTCTCACTCAACCGAACGCGCACTGTCCCGTACAGTTAAAGTCCGAACGTCGTTGAGAACCTCGATCCGCACCGAAAATCCACGAATATAATTCTCGTGCAACGGTATCGAAATATTCGAAATAATATTTCGTACAACGCTCCGACAACTCCTCGCGGTTGTCCGCACAGCGTGTCTTCTCGAAATTTTATTGGAATACCACCGGGAATCAAGTAACACTTATCGAGACTTAGTCGTTTATTGTCGAAAATTGTCGGTCCGCACGCAACTTATTTTTCGTGACTCCCCACTTTATTTATTAAATGGTTTGTTTTGCCGATTCTAGTTTACAGATTTCAAAAATAGTTTATACACCGTGCGGATTATTTTTGTCGGGTCGAGGCCTGTCACTTAACCGAACGCGCACTGTATCCTACAGTCCAAGTTCACACGCGGTTGAGTACCTCGACACAATGAGAACCCCGAATATAATTTCCGATACAACGACTTTAATGCTCTCGGAATAATATCTCGTACAACGACTCGACAATTCTTCGTCGTCGTCGCACAGCGTATTTTCGAAATATTATTCGCACTAATTTTTTTCTAAGTCCGTGCGACCGTGAGAGCGAGCGCCGTGTTTACATCGCGCGCGACACTCTCGCTCGACTCTCGTTGCTCACGCGAAATTTCGTTCTCGGCGTTCAGCACAGCCGTTCGAGTACTCGTGCACTCACAATACGAAATTTTATTTGCCACTGCCCCACGTTGGGCGCCAGAAAATTGTGACGCGCTCGCGACGCTGAAAATTTTGGTAAAACAAATCGCGAGCTGCCCGTCCAAAATCGCTAATGACGCCCAAACCTTTTTTTCCTTTTGCCTAGGGCGCCAGGTATTTCTTTCGCCCGAAATACCAAGGGCTATTTACCTTGACTGTTTTTCCTCCCTATCTATTGTCTCAGGGAACGGTGGGGGATTCGAGGGGCAATTTCTCTTACTTATAGTTTGTGCGAAATAACGGGTGAGCACCGAATATTTTGAATGATCAAACAATAATCTTTTATTTCTGTAACACTCTACACAATGTCAGACGCTCTCTCTCACTCACACATTCTCATACCGGATTCTACTTCTCATGCCGACCCCCGGAGACGCCGGATGGCACAGCCGTTTTCTACGGGGCGAGGGGACGAGAATAAGACGCTCTCTACCGCGTCGCGTTACAATCAAAGACGATGCACCACGTGCGCCTACCTTTATCTTCCTCGTTGCCTGCTCGCGCAGCGTCCTCTCTCTCGCTCCCGTGTACGCCGGTGGCTCGGCCTCGCTCGCTCTCTCTCGTACGCACGTTCTCCCCGATGGCTCGTCCTCCGGTCTCTCGGTCTCTCGCTCTCTCGCTCGCTCTATCCTCGCTCTTTCTCCTTCTCACTCACTGCTCACTCTCTCTATCCACTCTATTCGCTCTTTCTTCACTCTACTCTTTGCACTCCTCACTCTCTCTGTCCACTGGTCCTTTTTCCGATTTTCACTCTCTCTCTTACGACTCTTTTTAACTTCTCTAACTCTTCGTCCACTCTCTCACTCTATCAATCGCTCGCTTCTAACTCTCTGCTTCCTTTCCAAAACTCTGACTTTCTTTTCGCCGTTCTCTTACTCTACCAATCGCTCAATTCTAACTTTTTTCCGTACTACTCGCACTCCAAATTCTGACTGTCTCAGTCTGCGATCAATTTCTAACTAACTGTCCTTAATATCTAATCCTTCTCGCCGGCCGGCTCCGTCGCTCTCTCGGTCACGTGGTAGAGGCCGGGTCCGTCCGACGATCGGCGATCGCTCCTTCGGCGCAGCCATCTCTCTCGCTCTGCCGTCGGCCGTCGTCTCTCTCCGTCGTTTGCCGACGTCGTCGTTCGTCGTCTCTCTGAAATTGACGAAGATTTCGACGACAGTGCCCGTTCGACCGTACCTGGTTTCCACCACGGGTGCGAGACGGCGCGACGCTGCTGTTTGTACCCGACGTGCATGCGAGGCCTATAATGCCTCGTCACAATATATATATATATATTGTTATGCCGTAGGGTTTATGTGGAAATTATATTTTGACACGCTCTGGTTTGGATTAATGAGTGTAATATTTATTATGATATTTTTTACAAATGAAAGAACTTAAACAAATTTTCTTTCTTTCTTCTAGTTCTGAGATAAATTCTAAGCTTTGACTTCTTAGACAACGTCTCTCGAGATCGTGTCTCGTCGAAGGAGCGTCAAAGACTGAATTTCGTAAACTTACTAAAATCTACCTTAAGATCGAGGGTGTATTACTCCGCCTGCACTTTGCGCGTTGTCCAGCCGTAGCACGGCTGGACTCTCACGGTCACTTTTGCTGATCTAGTGGCAAAAGCGTGAGAACGCTGCTTCATCCTCTTATTCTAAATTCTTATCGAATAGACCGGATGGAGACAGAATATGAGTCGCTATGACTACTGGCATAACAATATATATATATATATATATATATATATATATATATATATATATATTGTGACGAGGCATTATTGGCCTCGCAGTCACGTCGAGGGTAAACAGCAGCGTCGCGCCGCCTCGCACCCGTGGTCGAAACAATGTACGGTAGAACGGGCACTGTCGTCGAATCTTCGTCAATTTCAGAAAGACGACGAGCAACGACGTCGCGAAACGACGGAGAGAGACGGCGGCCGACGGGGGTGCGAGAGAGATGGCTGTGCCGAAGGAGCGATCGTCGATCGTCGGGCGGACCTTGCCCCTACCACGTGACCGAGAGATCGACGGAGCCGGCCGGCGAGAAGCATTAGATTTTAAGGAGAGAGAAGTTAGTTTTGGACGATCGGAGAGTTAGAATTTGGAGTGCAAATGGCACGAATGAGAGAGAGATTGGTCGCCGATTGCGACAGAGTTAGTTTTGGACGATCGGAGAGTTAGTTTGGAGAGTCAGAGGGTTAGCGTTGGTCAAGTGAGGAGTTCGTATGTGGTAGATCGTGAGAGTTGAGTTTTTGGAGATCGAGCGAGTGGACGAAAAGAGTGGAGAGTGGTGAGAGAGAACAAGAGAGAGTCGTGAGTGAGAGTAGAGAGTGACGAGAGCGTGAGAGCGAACGAGGATACGGCGAGCGAGCGTGCGAGTGAGAGGGACCGGAGGACGAGCGGACGCCGAGCGAGGGACCGTGGACGAGAGTGAGAGAGACCGGAGGTCGATCGAACGCTGTGCGAGCGCGAGGAAGAGAGAAACAAGGTAGGCGCACGTGGTGCACCCTTTTTATAGTACCGCGACGCAGTAGAGCGCATCTCAGCCCCGTCCCTTCGTCCCGTGAAAAAGGCCGTGCCCTCCGGCGTCTCCGGAGGTCGGAGTACGAAAGCGAACGAAATTGTATAGAGAAGTAAGGAAAATAAATTGTGATTGTTTCGTTATTTAAGTATCGGTGCTCACCCGTTATTTCGGACAAAAATCCGAGTAGTTTGAAATTGCCCCCGAATACCCCCTTCCTTCCCTGAGTTTAGCAGAGGCGAGTTGGAAGAGTAAGCTACCCCCTTGGTATTTCGGGGTGAATGAAATACCTGGCGCCCCAATACGGCAAAGGCGTGAATTTGGGAGAAACAAGACGCGGGCGTCATTAATGATTTTATGACTGGCAGCTCGCCACCTGTTTTACACGAAATTTTCAGCAAAGCGAGCTCGTCACAATATATATATACGTCGCAATCGAGTCATCGTGGGAACGCTAGCGTCATTTATTGGCGACCGACGGAGTCAATGATTCCCGACTGAGCGGTGCGCCCGGCACTTGTCTCGGAGGAGCCTGCCTGAAGAGTGGAATATTGAAACTGTCGCGCGTTCCTAGCTATAACCTCTGCTATCTGTCCTTACCTACTAAACAATTATTCAGAGAATATAATTGTGTTGATCTGATTACTGAGGTTTGTTGCTCCAACATCACCCACAGACGCCCGCAGCTTGAATCAAGAAGTATGGATCCTGCTGATGACGATGAGATCCATCTTCCTCCGTCATCAGAAGTGGGATCACCGTTGGTGCAAAATGAAGAAAGGAACAACGCGGATATTTGGCGTGTCGTGCTCGAACAACAAAACCGGAATATGCGAGCGTTGATAGAAGCCCTGCAAGTACCGAAATCAGTCTTCCGGGACAATCTACCCACATTTGACCCTGACAAAGAAGATTCCGATGCGAGATCGTGGTGTGCAACAGCAAATTTGTGTTTTTCGGAAAATCCGCCATGTGGAGGTCAACTTATACTAGCCGTCAGCAAGGCGCTCAAAGGTGAAGCATCGACGTGGCTGTCTCAAATAGCATACGAGGCAATCACATGGCATGAATTCAAGGTACTTTTCACCACAAGATTTATTTCGACGGAGGCAGTGGCGGGTACCCTCATTAAATTAAATGACAAGAAACCGAGCGAAAAAGAATCGATACCCGCATATGCGAGTCGATTAATTGCCTCTTTGACGAATCGTTGGAAGGATGTAAACAAAGAAGAGATCGCCATAGCAACGGTACTCGCTCACTTATCGCAGTTCGACCCGCGAATCAACGTTTGGCGTTTACTGTGAACATCAATTCGCGAGAAAAACTACAACAAGAATTGAACGCATTCTCGCAATTGAAACGCAAGATAAATACCACCGGAGAATCGTCGAATACACCCGATTTCAAACGTGCTAAGCTAACTACTATCAAGTGCTTTCACTGTGGAAAAACTGGTCATAAGCGAGCGGATTGTCGAAGCAAGATGAACGATGAGAGAGGACGAGCTTCTATGCCGATCCCAGGGATGCAGCAGTTAGCACCAAGGTCATTGGTGTGCTACAAATGCGGAAAACCTGGCCACATTGCCACCCGGTGTACCGATAGCGGCGGCGCTGGCGCAGCGCGCAACGAGCGACGCGTTGATGTCTGCGTCGTACAACCGCCGACGGGCACATTAGAACATAGAGGTGAATTGTTTAGTTTTACTTATGATTCGGGCGCTGAATGCTCGTTAGTTAAAGAAAGTTTTGCAGCCAAGCTTACTGGCAAGCGTTTTAATAATGTTGTTACTATGACGGGTATTGGTCAGACCCGAGTATTCAGCACAGAACAGATTCTATCTTGTATTGTAATTAACGATCACCATCTTGAAGTGTTGTTACATGTTTTGGTCGATAATTACTTACAAAGTGACATCATGTTAGGTCGCGAGATTTTAAGTCTTGGTTTTTCTGTAAGCATGACGGAAACGGAGCTTTCGTTAAATAAAGTCCTTTGTGTAAATTCGGTGAGTCAGAAATGTGACAACGCACTTCAATCAGATTTAACTGTTATCATGACAGATATAACTGGCAATAACAAATCCAGGCTTTTAGAAACGCTTAATCAGTTTTCCGAATTTTTCATTACCGGTTTGCCTACGACGCGAGTGAACACAGGCGAACTTAAGATTAAGTTGATTGATCCAAATCGCACGGTACAGTGGCGACCGTATAGGATGTCTGAGGACGAACGTAGGGTTATGCGCGACCGTGTGAAAGAGCTGTTAGAAGCTAATATTATCAGACCTAGCTGTTCTCCATTTGCAAGTCCAGCTCTGTTAGTAAAGAAGCACGATGGTTCGGACCGTATGTGTATAGACTACCGCGAGCTTAACAGTAACACCGTCTCCGACCATTATCCACTTCCTATAATCTCTGATCAAATAGCGCGTCTCCATAGTGTCAATTATTTTTCAAAATTAGACTGCGCTAGTGGCTTTCATTTGATTCTCGTGAATGTAGAGTTGGTAGAGTGCACTGCATTTATAACACCTGAGGGCCAATATGAGTACCTGACCATGCCTTTTGGCTTGAAAAATGCAATTTCAGTATTTCAGAGAGCTATTATGAATGCTCCAGGCGATCTAGCTCATGATTACGTAATCGTCTATGTCGATGATGTTTTGATCATCTCTCCCGACGTAGAGTCAGGTTTACAAAGACTTCACACTATGTTGGAAGTTCTGACTAAAGCTGGCTTCTCTTTGAACCTCAGGAAATGCTCCTTCCTCAAGACGAAGGTAGAGTTCTTGGGATTCAAGGTAGAGTCCGGTTAAATTAGGCCTAACAGCAGGAAAATAGATGCTCTGACGTCTTTACCGCCCCCCGAGACTGTGACTCAATTGAGGCAATTCATTGGATTGGCCTCATATTTTCGTCAATTTGTGCAAAACTTCTCCAAAATAATGGCTCCCTTGTACCGACTAACCTCATTGAAAGGTGAGCTCAGTTGGAAACCCGAGCATGAAGACATTCGTCAGAAAATTATCTCAACTTTGACAAATGACCCTGTTTTAACGATCTATGACCCAGAACTTTCGGTAGAGCTCCACACGGACGCTAGTAGTTTGGGCTATGGAGCAATATTGTTCCAAGTCACAACTGTTAATAAGCGACACGTGGTAACCTACTTTAGTAAGAGAACATCCCCTGCAGAGAGGAAATACCACTCTTACGAATTGGAAACTCTAGCAGTTGTGAACTCTATCAAACATTTCCGATAATATCTTCACGGTAGGAAGTTTACCGTTGTTACTGATTGTAACTCATTGAAATCCTCCCAAACTAAGAAAGAACTAACTCCCCGCGCGCATAGATGGTGGGCTTTTCTGCAGTCATTTGACTTTGACGTCGTGTACAAAGAGGGAAAACGTATGTCGCACGTAGATTTCTTGTCACGAAACCCCAGACCGTCAGATCCAATTCCTGTAGAGTCACGTGTAGAGTTGAAACGCATTGACATTACTGAGCTTTCTCCTAACTGGCTTCAAGCAGAACAGCAGCGCGATGTAGAGATTTTTAAAATTATAACCGACATAGAGGAAGATAGTTTAGATGAAAGCGTAGCTAGTACCTACGAACTTAGATCGGGTATTCTCTATCGTAAGATCCAACGTAACGGCAGATCGAAATGCTTGCATTATTTACCTCGCGCTCTCCGATGATCAGTAGTGAATAATTTTCATGAGTCTATCATTCACCTCGGAGCTCAGAAAACGACTGAAAAGCTGTTCGATTTTTACTGGTTTCCGGGAATGTCACAATACGTTAGGAAGTTTGTAGATAACTGCGTTACTTGTAAAGTTGCGAAATCTCACTCCGGTAAGGTTCAAGCTGAATTGCATCCTATACTTAAGGTAAGGACTCCGTGGCACACGGTACATATAGACGCGACGGGTAAGCTTAGCGGAAAGAACGATAAGAAAGAATACGTTTACGTTCTGATCGACATGTTTACAAAATACGTTCTTCTATTCCACACGACAAATATTGACTCCAAAAACAGTATTCAAGCGGTGACTCAAAGTGTAACACTTTTTGGGGCGCCTACCCGAATAATTGCTGATCAAGGCCGTTGTTTTGCGAGTAAAGAGTTCTGAGATTTTTGTGCGAGTAAAAATATTAATCTGCATCTCATAGCGACAGATTCGTCTCGTGCTAACGGGCAGGTAGAACGCGTTATGTCAGTCTTAAAATCAATGCTAACCGCAGTAGAGACTAGCGATAACAAATCGTGGCAAGATTCTATAGGCGAAGTACAGTTAGCGATAAACTGTACAATGAATCGAGTGACAAAAGCTTCGCCTCTAGAGCTTTTAATAGGTAAAGTAGCGAGACCTTTGTCGATGATGGGTAGTGAGGTAGAGATCGAAGTCGATGATATTGACCAGATTCGTGAAAGTGCGTCCCAGAATATCATGAAGTGTGCGGCTTATGATAAGTCTCGTTTTGATAAAACAAAGGCAAAAATTAAAAATTTTTCGGTTGATGGCTTTGTGTTGTTAAAGAACGAAGAGCGTAATCAAACAAAATTAGATCCAAAATTTAAAGGGCCATTTAAAGTAGTAGAGGTATTGAGTGACGATCGTTACACACTAAAAGCTTTGAATTCAAATCGAACTTACAAGTATGCGCATGATAGATTAAGAAAAATGCCAGCAGGTCACGTATCAGTCGAAATCGATGAAGATAATGTTAACAATGAAGCTGAAATTTGATTTCTGAATTGAAACTTGAGTAAGGGCACTCTAGGTGCTAGAGTAAGTTGTGTTCGACCGTGCCAGTAGCTATTTCGTAGTCGTAACCCGGTAGAAATCGGTAGCTCTTGAGGCAACTCAAGTAGTCCGTGGGAGCGCGGTGTGCGTTTAGCTCTGGTCGAGGTCGGGGTCTGTAAAGACCATACGTGTGGTCACCAGAGGGCGACACACAGAAGATCTTAAAGGGATCTGATCCATGCGCTGGATGTGTGAGAGTAATGTGATTACTAGTCGGCTGGATAGCCGGGGCACTAGATGTCTTACTCAAGAGTTTAGAGAGTTGGTAGAGTTCATGCGAGAGTTTATAGAATTTGAGTTTTTGAAAACTGTGTACAGTTGAACTGAGCAATTTTGCAATTCGGTTCGAAAGACTGTGATGCGTGGCTCTGTCTGGGTACTTGTGTTAGTATAGTGAATGTTGTATCCCCCAATAAGTTTTGTGAGAAATGTAAAGTTTGATTTAATTTTGAATAAAATTAAAAACATAGTTTAAGAGTTTTGATGCCTTTGTAGTTTGATCCTAGAATGTAAAGGGTGGTCAGGAATGACCGAGTGAAACACGGTATTCTCGTGGATGCTTTGTTGCAGATTAACCGTCACACTGGGACGTGTGCAAGTAGGATGGCCGTGTCGCAATCGAGTCATCGTGGGAACGCTAGCGTCATTTATTGGCGACCGACGGAGTCAATGATTCCCGACTGAGCGGTGCGCCCGGCACTTGTCTCGGAGGAGCCTGCCTGAAGAGTGGAATATTGAAACTGTCGCGCGTTTCTAGCTATAACCTCTGCTATCTGTCCTTACCTACTAAACAATTATTCAGAGAATATAATTGTGTTGATCTGATTACTGAGGTTTGTTGCTCCAACATCACCCACAGACGCCCGCAGCTTGAATCAAGAAGTATGGATCCTGCTCATGACGATGAGATCCATCTTCCTCCGTCATATATATATACTATTATATATATATATATTGTGACGCCATGCGTCACATGCGTTACAGCCTCCCCTGCAGCCGGCTCGTGCAGAGGAGCCGTCCCACACCTGCAATGAAAGAAAGGCAGATAAGTATAAAATTTACACAATATAGAATATAAAACCTGTGCAACACTCACCTGCGATAAGTCAGTCATTGCGACTGACCCCGCCAGACACAGCAACATCCCGAGCATCGTCGTCGTCGTCGTCGCCGTTGTCCTCGTTTCAGGACCGACCCGCTACAACCTACGGACAGAAGAAAGAAGTAAAAAGAAAATAAATACGAAGAAGGCGATGGAGAAATACTCACAGGATTGGCCCGACGATCGTCCCCGTCGCACCACAGCCATCGTCCTCGTCATCACCGTCGTCGTCGCACTCATCATCGTCGTCGATGGCGTACTGGACCGGCCCGAAGATTATTCCCCTTCGGAGAGCTCGTCCCGGCTGCCACTCACCACCTCCGAGGAAAAACATCACCCCGGAGAAGGCAAAGAAAATCCCAAAATCACGCACAACACTCGCACTACACTCGAAACATCCGTACCTGTCAAAATTACAGCACCCGTCCGTCCCCGCACCCCGGCCATCCATCGGCCGTGCGGCGACAGAGTGACGAAGGTGGCAGCAGCGTACGGCGATTACCCTACCCTACCTTATTACCAGAATCATAAATTCCCGTTCGCAAATTTCTCCCATACTTACCGACCGACCTAATTACCTCCTTTTCCCCAATAGATCCCGCTCGCGACAGTCCTGAATTAATCACCCGTTTGACCCTTCTCCCATCGATCCGTATCGCTGCTGCCTCAATGATCGATGCCGGCCGGCAGCCAATCAGCGCGCGAGAAAATTTCGCGAGCTTCCGACCGGCCATGCGGCCGTCACTTTGTGACGAGCCGGCGATCCGTAAAGAGCGAAGAGAGAGTATAGAGTAGAGAGAATATAGAGTGTAGAGTGAGGCGACATTCGAGTGTGTGAGAGAGCGAAGGAGAGTGTGAGAAAGAAACTATAAGACGAATTGGAAAGCGAAAAAGGACAACGAGTACAAGAAAACGGAAATTGATATCGGGAATTACAAGGACGACCAGGCTGACGAAAAAGGACTTGAGGGGGAAAGGAAAAGAAACGAGAAAGGAAAGGCAGCAAGCATCAGCAACGACGGTGAGTGTTTGCACAGGTCACCCCCCCCCCCCCCCCCCCGAAATACTGCCGGCTCATTATTTTCGAGAGATCCGCGAGTATCGAAATTGATTATTTTAATTCCTCCCATTATCCGCGTGTATTAAAATTCCGAAAATCGTACGTATTATTCTCGTTACTCTTCTCTGTAGTTGCCGTGTGGGACGGCAGTTAGATTTAAAACGTAGAAATAGAACTTTGCAAAAATTCGAGCAACGGTCATTCCCTCCCGCCTGACCTCCCCGCCCCGCCAACCTATCCCAGCACGCAGCACAGACAAGTTTCGATCGCGCGGGCCGCGCGATCGTCCTTGCTGTCACCTCAGCCGCACCGTTCAAAACAATTCCCCTATCTCCTCGCATACCCCTCCCCCGGCGACAGACCGTGTAGCGTAACATAGAGTGTGAAATATCATCGAACGAATAAGACTGAGTATAAAACTAACGCCAGTGGTAATAATTAAGAGGCCGTTGAGTCGGCGAACCCTCCCTGAGAATATTCCCCCCCCCCTTTCCCTACACGCTAGCCATCCATCCCTTCCAGCAATACGTTGTGTATTAGCTATTGTAAATTTCCTTTGTTATTAATGTTGTTTGCCATGAATTTTTGTTAATTTTTGTTTATCGTAAAAATTAACTGGCGCCCAAAAGTTTCGAGTTTTTTTTTGTATAAATAATTATCCCGGAGATCGTCCGCCGCAAAAGTATTGCGAAAATAAAGTTTATTAATGTTATAATTATTCTATTTTTTTTTGAATTCGTTAACCCCAAATTTCCCCTACCCCCCTCCCAACGGCGTGACAATATATATATATTGTCACGCCGGTGGTGGAAGGGGGGAGAAAAAAAAACACAAGGGTTATCTTAATACAACAAACAAAAAAAAAAGAATTTATTCACGGTGGTATTTATTTTATTTTATTATTTGTTTACCGGCGGACTATCTCCGGGGAGGTCTTTGTTTATTATATGGGGGAGTTTTGGGCGCCAGTTAATTTTTAAAGAATAAAAAAAAATTAACAAAAATAACAAACTTTATTATCGCAATATCACAAAATTTTATTATCGCAAATACAACAAAACCTTTAATCCTAGTCGCCAAAGGGTGGACTCTAAGGACTGGGGCGGGGGTGGCTAACTCGAGGGGAAGGGGGGTTTTCTCAGGGGATGGGTCGTCTTAACGCTACCTGTCGCGCGCACGACCGTTCCACGCAAATTATAATGAGCGATTCAAATTATCGCTTTCGGCTATTTCATAAACCGTTGCTCGCTCGCACAAAAAAAAAAGAAAAGAAAGGGGGGGAAGAAGAAAAACCAACAAACAAAAAAAAACAAAATGAAAGAAAAATTTTTCTCGCTCTATCCTTCTCGCTCTCCTTCGCTCTCCTTCTCCGTCTCCCTCTCCTCGATTCCTCCTTGCTTCCTCCGTCTCCTTCGCTCGCCTTCTCGTACTCGCCTCTCTCACACACTCTCGTCGCACACTCACACACGCTATACGGCACTTTCTCGCTCTCTCACTCACGCTATTTCCTCTGTTCTCGTCTCACACTCACAATCTCTACTCTCACTCTATCACTCTAATAATTTTTCACTCGCTCTATAATATTTCACGCACTCGAATCGTTCTCACTTTCACACTGTACTCTCACTCTATCACTCTAATAATTTTTCACTCGCTCTATAATATTTCACGCACTCGAATCGTTCTCACTTTCACACTGTACTCTCACACTATACTTTTTTTTTCGTTCACTCTATATCAATTTTCGCAAATTCGCCTACTAACTCTCCACTGGTCTATTTTTCGGTAGCTAGATTTCGGTTGTCACGCGTCGGTGGTCTCAATCTAAGTAACGGTCAGGTGTTCTTCCCGGAAGTCGTTATAATTTTTCTGTCTCGCTGATTGGCCAGGGACGTCCTTAATTGATTGGGCAGCAGCGGCACGGGTTATGGATCGATGAGGTGTCGATATTTGAATTCTATCGGGGGAGCTCTGGTGGAAGGGAGGATAAGTATTTTAATGGGTCTATGCCATGGGTCGATAGGGTAGGGTCGATCTATCGATTATCGGGATCGCGGGAATGGGAATTTGGGTCGCTCTCTGTGCGCTGCTGCCCTCTCGTTACTCGCTCCGTCACCGTGTCGATAATGATATGCGTGACGGAGTTTTCGCGAGCGTACAAATTTTGACAGCTACGGTGTTCGAAGTGCGGGCTGTGTGTCGTGTCGTGATTTTTGGTTTTGGCTGCCTATCGTTCGTCGTCTTCTCTTTTTATCCACGGGGTTTCCTCGGGTTGATCCTGGTGGTGAGTACTCTTTATAATACTTCTCAAGGATATTTCTTGATTGTTAGTTGTAGTCATACTCTCATCATAATTTTTAATGATATTTTTGTTCCCTTTTTTTTTTTTCTTAGGTTATTGTCGCGTCGTCGCCGATGAAGGGGGTCTCGTCGGCAGCGTCGACCGCGACGACGACGATTGATGTCGTCGACGACGGCGACGCATACCCCTGGCGACGACGACGACTACGACGACGACGACGGCGATGACGCCACGACGACGACGACGACGACGACGACGACGATGACGCGACGACGACGACGACGACGACGACGATGCGACGACGACGACGACGACGATGCGACGACGACGACGACGACGACGACGACGACGACGACGACGACGACGACGACGACGACGACGATGACGCGACGACGACGACGACGACGACGACGATGCGACGACGACGACGACGATGACGACGACGACGACGACGATGATGATACGACGACAATGACGGTGGGTCCCTCGGCGACGGGAAGTGTCCTCACGCTTACAATATTTTGGGAGTAGGATAGGGAATTTCAGGGTTGTTCTTATAACTAATCTTTTTGTTTCAGATATCGGCGTGGAACGGTCGCCTTAGTGGACCACCGGCGGGGGAGATTTGTGCACCACGTCACAACTCCCCCCGGCTTAAACGAGAGTTCGTCTCTTTGACGGACTCGAGCTACCCGCGAAAGAAAGTTATTACAATATTAATCTGCTAGTACACACAGGGAGACAACAACACGCAGCGCTCCCACAACCCTCTCCACAAGAAGGAAAATAGATAATTAGTCGGTGACCGTCGGGTACTTGTTGGTGGATCCTCCTCCCTATGTACGCTGCGGCCCGGTTTACTGATTCACTGCTGCCTGTATTCTTTGCTCTCTTGCTATTCCTGATGTTGGGATGTTCCTTGGAGTGGCTGGTTGTCTCTCGGGGTATTCCTTGCTGTGGCGGGTTGCATCTCGGGGTATTCCTTGGTGCGGCGGGTTGTATCTCGGGGTATTCCTTGGTGTGGCCTTCGGGGGAGGGTGGGGTAGGAGGTTGGTTGTGGTACTGTCGGGGGATGGGTCTGTCTATTCTACTCAGTCTCAGCCTCTCTTCCGACGGACTAGTCGCTATCACAGATATGCTGGGGGGGGGGGGGGGGGGAAGGGTTTGACCCCCCTTCTTTGGGAAGGTAGATGGGAAGGCTTGAAGGAACAGGGGCGCAACAACAAGAAAGAAACAACAACAAAACAAACAAAACAAAAAGGAATATAATACTACTTCCCTCTATATAAACTCAAAAAAAAACAAAAACAAGAAGAAATATAATACTACTTCTTTGGAACTCGAATTTTTTTTTTTTTTTTTTTTTTTTTTTTTTTACCCAAAACACCACCACCAAGTAATTATTCACTCACCAAAACTCTGTCACGCCAACTCTCACACTCCAAACGCTCATACATTCACTCATGCAGGCACTCTAAAAGAAGAAATTTAGGGGTTTCTACTATCGGTACCGGGGGCGGAGCTAGGTCGGGGGTGTCCTACGGGGGGGGGGGGAAGACTGGTCGGGAGGGGTCTAATGGGGTCTGCTTTCGATTCTTCGGGGGCAGGCTTTTGCGATGTGGCCCTCTCCGCCGCACGCCCAGCACTTCTTCCCCCTCGGAATATTTAGATAGGGGGTATAGGGACTGGTGGCTGGGGGAGCGGGCAGGCGGAGGGACATCAGGGCCGGGATTGGGGGGTGTCTTTCGGGAGGGGTTGGGGTGGCCTCCCGGGCCTGTCGGGAGGCACTCCTCCGCTGGGACCGGGAGCGCCGACGGGTCCGGGAACGGCTGGGGGTACGCGGGCGACGGGATTGGGACGGCTGGGTTTGGGGGGTGTAGGTTTCTGCGGGGCGTGTGTTGGAGGGGTTCCTGTGCCGGGAACGGGAGCGGCTGGGATTCCGGGCTCGGGGTACTTGGGGGGTATTCGTCGGGGGAGGCTGGGAGGTTTTGAAAAAACGTGGCCTCTCCGTCAGGTTGGTGGGTGGAAGGCGTACGGGAGATTTGGTCGGGGGGGGGGGCGGTATTGGGGTGTTTGGGGACGTCTTCTGGGGGGCGGGGAAGAGGGCTCCACATGGAGGGCGGCCAGGGCAGGGATGAGGGCTTGGGGTATATCTGGTGGGGGCCGGGTCTTGAGGATGCCAGCCGGGGCGCGTTCCCAGTTGAAGCTAACACGCGGCTGGCTTTTCTCGGGAACTGGGCTTTGGTGGGGAATGGGGTCTGGGGACAGGGCGCTCTCTTTGGTTGGCCATGGAAGGGGGGGGGGTAGATTGGGCCGATGACGGGGGGCAAACCTGCCCCGGCCGCGGGCCGTCATCGGCGTCCCGTCATACGGGTTGAAGTTATAATGGTACGGGTTATCTATCAATACCTGGGCGATGGTAAGGGGGTAGAGAAGCTCGGGTGTGGGAAGGTCTGTGGGTTCAGGGGCGGGGGTTTCCTGGGCAATCGGGGCGATGGAGGGGGAGGGGGGCATCGGGGTAGCGGTTTGGGTCGGGGGCGGGGGTGTCCGAGGACGGGATGGCTCTAGGGAGGGGGTTGAGGGAGCTGAGTCTGGAAGGGTTCCTAGGGGAAGCTTATATTCGCCTCTCCCCGAAGGCCTGCCGGCTCCAATCTTACGAGCCGACATCTTTCTTTCGTTGGTTGCTGAAATAGAATCGGACTGGCGGTTACATGCACGTTCGGTTATTTCCTTATTGTCTAAGGTTTCCACACGCTGTCTATACTCTTTCAAGTCGCTCACGTGCACTCGAGGGTTTTTCCTGGATTTGGGGTCGTCCAACTCGTATACCACAGGGGAGGGGATACTCAAAATTTTGTAGGGTCCGGAGAAGCGGGGTGCCAATTTTGCGGCCAAATTTTGGGCTCCGGAGGACAGGACTCGGTTTCTCCGGAGGACTAAGTCGCCAATCTGAAATCGGGTATCTTTTCTTCCCTTGTTATAGTACTTTGCTTGGCGTTTGTGGGATTGCTCCAATTGGTTCTGGACCCAGTCGTGTAGGAGGGGTAGACGCGTCATTCGGTCGGTCCAGAGCTGGGGGTCGGTAAGGTGGAGGGTCGGGGGCACGGGAGCGTTGTCTCGAAGACTATGTGCGGGTCGGGGATTCCTTCCGAAGTTAAGGAACGCTGGGGTCATGTGAGTGGAGGACTGTACGGCGGTATTCATTGCGAAGCATAGCTCTGGGAGATGCTCATCCCAGAGTCTATGATCTTGCCCGACGTACGCGGTAACCATTGTCTTGAGGGTGCGATTCGCCCTCTCGACGGGGTTGGCCTGGGGGTGGTACGGAGGGACAGTTGTGTGGTGGATTCCGTACTCGGTTAGATGTCGGGTTATGTGGGTATTCACGAACTCTGTTCCGTTATCAGTGAGGAGATATTGTGGGCATCCCCATCGGTTAAGGACAAGGGTCTCTAGGGCGGACATTATATTGGGGCCTGTGGCGGCGCGGAGGGCTTTGGCTTCGACGAATTTCGTGAACAGGTCTTGGAATACTACCACATACTTGTTCTGGGCCTTACTCGGGGGGAATGGGCCCATCACGTCGGCTGCAACTACGCACCACGGGCCCTCGGTGGTTCGCTCTCTCATAAGGCCCCCGGGCATTCCTTGGGAGACCTTATGGAGCTGACATTCTGGGCACCGGGTTACGTAGTGGGCCACGTCGTGAAACACTCCGGGCCAGAAGAAGTCTTGGGTTATGCGGTGGTAGGTCTTGTCTATCCCCAAGTGGCCAGCTTGGGGATTATCGTGGGCTTCTCGGAGGGCATCTTGACGGGAGTTAAGGGGCAACACTAATTTCCAGGCGTCCAGGTCGACTAGGGTTGGATCTATAATGGAGTGGGGTTTATGATAGTATAGTTTGCCGTCTTCTATCTTCCAATTGGGGTATTTCCTGGGGAACTCTCGGACGTTCTCAATTTTCTCCTCATACCATGAGTCGACGGTATCTCCAATGGCGGAAAGGGCCTCTATTTGGTTCTCAAACATTCGGGACAGGGCGTCTGGGACGACGTTCAGGGCTCCCTTGCGGTGCACGATCGTCATGTCGTACGCCTGCATCGCAAGGGCCCATCTTGCCAGTCGTCCGGAGGGGTCTCTCAAATTTTTCAACCATTGGAGGCTGCTGTGGTCCGTGATCACTGTGAATGCTGTGCCCTCGATATAGGGGCGCAGCTTCTTCACGGCCCACAGCACCGCTAGGCACTCCTTCTCCGTCACCGTGTACTTCCTCTCGGCTCGAGTAAGGACGCGGCTGGCGAACAGGATGGGGTGCTCTTCGTCGTTAAGGGTCTGGGTGAGTACAGCCCCTATAGCTATGTCGCTGGCGTCGGTATGGATGGAGAAGGGGAGGGTGAAATCGGGTCGCACTAATACTGGGGTTCTTGTCAGGGCTTCTCGGAGGGAATTGAAGGCTTCCTCTTGATCCTGGCCCCACTGCCAAGAAACATCCTTATGCAGGAGGGCTGTTAGGGGAGCCTTGTCGCGGGAGATGTCTCCCATGAACCGCGCGTACCAACCCACCATTCCTAAGAATCGGCGGAGTTGCTTGAGGTTTGTGGGTGCGGGATACTCTAAGATGGGGGATACCTTCTCTGGGTCGGCCTTAAGTCCGTCTTCCCCTATAACGTACCCTAAGTACTTGACCTCGGGACAGAAAAATTCACTCTTTTCTCGGTTTATCTCGAGCCCGGCGCCTCTAAAAGCGGTCAGTACTTTCGTCAAGTAACGGTAATGGTCGTCCTCTGTATCCGTGGCTATTATGACGTCGTCCAGATACGCAAAAACATGGGGTTCCCACTCGGGATCAATCAATCGGTCCATCAGTCTCTGAAATGTCGCGGGAGCGTTCGTCAGTCCAAAGGGCATGCGTCTGAATTGAAACAGTCCACGTCCCGGGACAGCGAAGGCCGTTATTGGGCGACTCTCAGGGTGGACGGGAATCTGGAAATAGGCCTGGCTCAGGTCGAGTTTGGAAATATATCGGGCCAGTCTTAGGCCGGCTAAGATTCGATCCATATTGGGGAGGGGGTACGCGTCTTTCCGGGTCACTTTATTGACGTCGCGATAGTCCACGCAAAACCGGTGCTTTCCACCGGGTTTCGGGACTATCACGGGATTACTGAGCCAGGCACTCCTGGACCGTTCTATTACACCTTCTCTCCACATTTTATCTACCTCCTCCTGGGCAATCTTGAGGAGGTGGGGAGAGATGACTCGAGCTCTCTGGCGGATAGGGGGGTGACCTTGGGTGTCTATGGCGTGCTCTGTCAAGTGGGTCATCTTCAGTACTGGGGAGGGGTTTGGGAGGATATAGTTGGTCAGTAATTGGTCCAGTTTCTGTCGGGAGGCTTCGTCAGGAACTACGAGGCCGGCACAGTCTTGTAGGTTTCGGGCTTTTACTGACGTCTGGGTGGTACGGAACGTCTGGGGAGCGGCGTATTTGGTCTGCCATGTCTCGTCATGATAATGTATTATCAGGCCTACTGTCTTTAAAAAGTCCAGTCCTAATATACAAGGGCAATTTATGGCAGCCACTCTAAATAATATGGGGCCACTCCTTCCTCCGAGCTCGAGTTGTAGGTGGAGGGCCCCCTCTACTGTCATCGTTTGGCCATTGGCCACCTTCACCCCTTCCTCTAGGGGAATCAGGGTCAACTTCAGCTGTTTGATGAGGCCAGGGCTTAGATACGACCGACAGGAGCCTGGATCCACCAGTCCTGGGAATTTACAGTCACCCAGGAGGACCCAGAGGAAGTGGCGGGGATCTCCTTCGATCATAGCGAGGTGGTCGTCTGGTGGGGCTTCGTCAGGGCTTGGCAAGGGGGGTTGAGGGGTTTCCTCACGACTGGTTATGGCGGCTCTACTTTCGCGGGCTTTGGCAGGGGGGTTACTCGAATTCTTATGTTTGTCTCTAATTCTTCCCTCTATCGGGTGAAGGGTGTACGTTTCTACTCGCGGGATGGGTTTTGGCGGGGGGTTTGACTCTAATTCTGCTCTCTCCGGAGGGTCTTGGGGGGTCGCGCTCTCGAGGGAAGGCGGGTAATCTACTGCCTCCCCCCGGCGTAGTTTCCCGTCTGCCGTTGCTGGCATCGAGGGCAGGATCGTGTGTCCGTGCCTCGATGTCCACACACACGGCAGAAGTACCCAAGGGGGTAGGCGCAATCACGGTATCTGTGTCCGGGTTGACTGCAATTATAGCAGGGCCCCGGTAGAAACACGGGGGTGCTCTGCTGGTGGGCCTGGGGGATCTGCTTGGGAGCTACGTCTACCAAGCGGGGGATGGGGTTGGCGGTGCCTCGTTGGGGGGATCGGTTGACTCTGGGGGTGGGGGTGTGGTACTCGGGTCTGGGAGGGGAGTGGGGTGCCGTAGCTGCCACTTCGCGGTAGCTGCGGGTGGGACTTGGTATTTTTGCGGGCTTCTGGGGAATTGGGACCGGGTTAGGTGTTATCGCCACCTTGGGAGGGGGTTGTGGGAGGTTGGGGGTGGCTTCCAGAGCGGCCGTTCGCCTTACCTCTGGCTTCGCCTGTGGCTTATAAGCGATGTAAGCTTCACAGGCGGGAAGGGTAGCGGGAGGGGGTCGATATGCTCGCCGCTTTTCGCGGATGAGCTCCCTCTGCCGGCACGCGTGGTAGAGGGCTACAAAATTCTGTATGGACTCTCTCGGAATATGCTCACTGAAATCAGGGTGGAGGTTCATGTGGCATATGGAGAGCTGTTCTTCTAGGGAGGGAGGGGGGTTCAATTTCTTTATCAACGTGCCGAGCTTGTCAATAAATTCCCCACTGGGCTCTTCGGGTCCCTGGGTACGCAAGCTGATCGCATGCCGTACCCGCTCCTGACTAACTTCCTCGCCGTATCGGTGTCGGAAGAAGTGCAGGAACTCGGCATACGATGCCCAGCTCTCTTCCTCCAGGCGATGCCACCTTAGGGCGTCTCCGGTGAGGGCTTCTGGGAGGGAGCGGAGGAGCTCGTCCTCGGAGTAATCACGAGACCGACAGTACTCGTGTACTCGTCTGAGGAACTCCTCGCTATCCTCATCTCGTCTCCCGGCGAATTTTGGGCCGTTTCGGCGCCAATCCTCACCGCGTCGGGCATCCCGTGAGCTCTCCGAATCGTAATATCCTGTAGGTGCGGATGCGCGGAGCTCGGGATCCCGCTTCAGAGGACGGGACGGGTGTGTTGGGGGGTAAGATGGCAAGCGGGTGCTGTGGTGGGTTGGGCCTGAAAGGGAGGGCGGCGGCCAGTACTCGGCTTCAGCCACGCGGGATGGGCTTTCTGGGGGAGGGGCGACGCTAGTCACGGGCACCGGAGGTTGGTATGCGGGGAAACGCGGGGTAGGTTCGAAGGTTACCACCGGAGCGGAGCGTCTTGAGGGGGGAGGGAAAACAGGGAGGGGGTTGGGGACAGGTAGGGCCTCGTCCGCCCTTTTCAGGAGACCTTCGGTCCTCCTATCGGCTATCGGGGACGGGAGGGGGGTTCTGATGCCTCTCTTAAAAAGGGGTCGCCTCTCGGAGGGGGGTTGAGGGATAGGAGTTTGGTGGGGAGCTTCTATTATCTCTAGCGGGGGTCCGTAAATATCCTCGGGGCGTCCTAAAAGGGGGTCGTCGAGGGGGCTGAGGGGGGCTAGGCTCGACTCCTCATCCTCAGGGTTCCAAGGTACGGCCGCGGAGGGCTCGAGCCGCCGCATCTCGTACCTCACCAACCGATTTCTCAGGTCGGCCTCGGACCCCCGAGAGCTAATCCGTGCGAGGATACACCGCCGTATCAACTCTCGGGCCTCGTATATTCTATCAAATTTAGCGCTCACCTCATCGATGAGTCGCTCGAGGGGCTCCGAGGGTCTATAAGAGGGGGGGGGGGGGTTATGGAATGCGTATGGGTACTGTGCGCTATGGGGGACTGTGTTACCACCGTCGTGACGGTCGTGGGTGGTACAGTCGCGGCGATGGTGGTGAGGGGGGGCGTTCGCTCCATGCCGGGTTATCTTCGGCTCGTTATTTACTGGCAAGGGAGGGGGGGGGGGCACAATCACACGACTCTCTCTTTAATAATAATAACTCCTAATTATATGGCACAGTATTACGCTACCCGTTAAAATTTTCGATCTATATAACAAAGGGGCGGAGCAAAGAATATGGCGAGCGCGCTAAGTCGTGGAACGGCGGCAGCGATGGTGGGGGCTGTTCCTTCTCTCAATAGCCGATACTATTAATCACCACAAAAAAACAACAAAAATTTTTTTTTTTTTTTTTTTACCAAAAAAAAATTCCGCGGGGGGGGGGGGGGGTAGTGTCAAGGGGGGTTCCTATTCGGGCCCCACGTTGGGCGCCACTTTGTCACGCCGGTGGTGGAAGGGGGGAGAAAAAAAAATACACAAGGGTTATCTTAATACAACAAACAAACAAAAAAAGAATTTATTCACGGTGGTATTTATTTTATTTTATTATTTGTTTACCGGCGGACTATCTCCGGGGAGGTCTTTGTTTATTATATGGGGGAGTTTTGGGCGCCAGTTAATTTTTAAAGAATAAAAAAAAATTAACAAAAATAACAAACTTTATTATCGCAATATCACAAAATTTTATTATCGCAAATACAACAAAAACTTTAATCCTAGTCGCCAAAGGGTGGACTCTAAGGACTGGGGCGGGGGTGGCTAACTCAAGGGGAAGGGGGGGTTTCTCAGGGGATGGGTCGTCTTAACGCTACCTGTCGCGCGCACGACCGTTCCACGCAAACTATAATGAGCGATTCAAATTATCGCTTTCTGTTATTTCATAAACCGTTGCTCGCTCGCACAAAAAAAAAAAAGAAAAGAAAGGGGGGGAAGAAGAAAAACCAACAAACAAAAAAAAACAAAATGAAAGAAAAATTTTTGCTCATGTATAAGGGGGGGGGCGACTCTAAAGAATAACGCTTATTAATACGGGGGGGGGGGGGGGAAATACAAATTTGATTGCTTGTGGAGAGGTAGCCGTGTGAGCACTTACTCGTCGCCGCTGTCGCTGCCGCTCGCTCTATCCTTCTCGCTCTCCTTCGCTCTCCTTCTCCGTCTCCCTCTCCTCGATTCCTCCTTGCTTCCTCCGTCTCCTTCGCTCGCCTTCTCGTACTCGCCTCTCTCACACACTCTCGTCGCACACTCACACACGCTATACGGCACTTTCTCGCTCTCTCACTCACGCTATTTCCTCTGTTCTCGTCTCACACTCACAATCTCCACTCTCACTCTATCACTCTAATAATTTTTCACTCGCTCTATAATATTTCACGCACTCGAATCGTTCTCACTTTCACACTGTACTCTCACACTATACGTTTTTTTTCGTTCACTCTATATCAATTTTCGCAAATTCGCCTACTAACTCTCCACTTGTCTATTTTTCGGTAGCTAGATTTCGGTTGTCACGCGTCGGTGGTCTCAATCTAAGTAACGGTCAGGTGTTCTTCCCGGAAGTCGTTATAATTTTTCTGTCTCGCTGATTGGCCAGGGACGTCCTTAATTGATTGGGCAGCAGCGGCACGGGTTATGGATCGATGAGGTGTCGATATTTGAATTCTATCGGGGGAGCTCTGGTGGAAGGGAGGATAAGTATTTTAATGAGTCTATGCCATGGGTCGATAGGGTAGGGTCGATCTATCGATTATCGGGATCGCGGGAATGGGAATTTGGGTCGCTCTCTATGCGCTCCTGCCCTCTCGTTACTCGCTCCGTCACCGTGTCGATAATGATATGCGTGACGGAGTTTTCGCGAGCGTACAAATTTTGACAGCTACGGTGTTCGAAGTGCGGGCTGTGTGTCGTGTCGTGATTTTTGGTTTTGGCTGCCTATCATTCGTCGTCTTCTCTTTTTATCCGCGGGGTTTCCTCGGGTTGATCCTGGTGGTGAGTACTCTTTATAATACTTCTCAAGGATATTTCTTGATTGTTAGTTGTAGTCATACTCTCATCATAATTTTTAATGATATTTTTGTTCCCTTTTTTTTTTTTTCTTAGGTTATTGTCGCGTCGTCGCCGATGAAGGGGGTCTCGTCGGCAGCGTCGACCGCGACGACGACGATTGATGTCGTCGACGACGGCGACGCATACCCCTGGCGACGACGACGACTACGACGACGACGACGGCGATGACGCCACGACGACGACGACGACGATGACGCGACGACGACGACGACGACGACGACGATGCGACGACGACGACGACGACGACGACGACGACGACGATGCGACGACGACGACGACGACGACGACGACGACGACGATGCGACGACGACGACGACGATGACGACGACGACGACGACGATGATGATACGACGACAATGACGGTGGGTCCCTCGGCGACGGGAAGTGTCCTCACGCTTACAATATTTTGGGAGTAGGATAGGGAATTTCAGGGTTGTTCTTATAACTAATCTTTTTGTTTCAGATATCGGCGTGGAACGGTCGCCTTAGTGGACCACCGGCGGGGGAGATTTGTGCACCACGTCACAATATATATATTGTAACGCTTTCCCGCCCTGGAGGTGTGGCGCCACCTGTTGAAGCACCTGGAAAAGAAAAAGAACAATTAGAAATAAAATAAAGGTTAATTCAAGGAAAATGTGACAGAGGGAGGAGTTTCTCACAACTACAAGGAAAGGAAAGAAAATATAAAAGCAAGGAAAAATAAGGAGAAGACACCGAAATTTCCAATCACTTCAAAAGCAAGAAATTCTTAAGAAAGCTGGTACATTACTCTCCGAGAGGAGAGTGAGGGTGGCTAACTCGAGACCGACTCGCTGGAGAAGAAAGAGGGAATAAACGGGTTACGGTATAGAATTTTTAGAGCAGAATTTGAACCGAATCCAGTATCTTCGAAGTGAGAAAGTCGTGAGAAGGCTGGGACATTACTCTCCGAGAGGAGAGCAAGGGTGGCTACTCTAGAACAACTCACGGGTAAAGAAAAGGAAGGATCGAATTACATTTTGATAATAATATTATACCACGGAGTGGAGCAGCAGTAAGAAGAACAATTTGTTAAGAGATCAATTTGCGCGAAGGCTCAACAGCGGAAAATTCAACAGTTCTAAGAGTAAAAGCATTAATCAGTGCGCAAGGGCACCCGCGGAAAGGGAACTCAGATCGACAAACAAGGAAAACATTAGGTCAAGAATAGAGAATAAAAAAATAAAATAACATACGCCACGACGAAGAGGAAAGGGAGTAAAATAGCAAAAATAAAGAATTTACTCACCGAAGTTCTTTTTTTTTGAGAACACAACGTGTCGGACGGCACAAAAATCGGTCGGACACACAAACGTCAACCCCATTAAACGACCCTGCCTCAAAGGCAAGCCCTGCAACAAAATAAAACAACAATAAGGTAGGAGCAACGAATAAAAATTCTTAACACGGCGCATACTCACCGAGACGGGAAGACGTCCCACACCAGCGCCAAACTGAAGAAAACGAACACGCGGCGGACCTAAAACAAAACCAAAACAAGGAAAAAATGCACACCAAGATTAATTTACTCGAAAAGGGGCTTACCGTCTCGTAGTAATCCATAATTCCGGCACACAACACAGGAAACACGTTCTCGACACACTCCGACGCCGCCATCTTAGCTGTCAACTCATCGAGAATCAATTCTCATCGATTACGACGCAGCTAATCAGACGCACTAGTACCTCATTCTCACCACGCGAAGCACCAATCACCGCACAGCAACGTCCGGTGAGCCGCGCCAATCGAATCAAAGAACGACAAGGAACAATTAGGATAAGGAACTGTGTGAAATATCAGCCGAAAAATTACGGAATTAGTCACGGCAGATCGCGCCAATCACCGCAAAGTAACGACCGGTGAGACGCACCAATACAAATCGAGGAGCGAGCGTGGACACTTAAGATAAGGAACCGTGTGAACATAGCAGTATATAAATCAATAAAGAATCATTAAAATTTTCTTTTTATGTCTACCCCTCAATTTTCTTCGAGTACCTATAGAACATTACATTTGGCGCCCGAACAGGGACTCGAAGAAGTTGAGACAGTAAAAAGAAAAAAAAAAAAAAAAAAAAAAAAAAACATGGATCCAAACGCCGCAACTCCGGAAAGACCGGAAGAAGGACCAGTAAACGATAGTCTAATGGAGGAAGGGACCGTGATGTCCGAAGAAATGCAAATTGAACTAGAAGAGTCAATTCGCTTGTTAATGCGGGAACTTAAAGAAGTAAAAAACGAACAGAACAGGGAGAGGATTCTCCGAAATGAAAACTTCAAAGAACAAGACGAAAAATGTGTACTACGGTGCAAACAGACACAGGAGTTTTCAAGACTAGAGTTTCAAGAAGAACTCGACAGAGTGGTCGCACAAACCGACCGGAAAATTACCATCGCCCAAGACACCGTAGCGGCAAGCATCGACGAAGTCGATAGGGAGAGAAAAGCCGACTTCGACGCTTTGGAGAAGAAACTCCAGAGGACAATGACAAATATGAACCAAGTACATGAGACCATGAAAACAACAGCAACAATGACAAAAGAAAATAGTAACAAACTCGGACATTGGGAAGAAGAATTCCGAGCCAAAATGTCACAAACAATGAATCTAACAGGGGGAGGCATGAACGTCAGTCAGCTGTACGTAGCCAAACAACAACCCCCAACTTTCTCGGGCGACGGAAAAGAAAGACCGATCAGGTACTTAAGAGACCTCCAACAGTTCTGGAGGGTAACGGGGAACACAGATCTCCACTACTTGATCAGCACATCATTAAAAGGACCAGCCAAGGATTGGTGGAGAGTGGTAGAGGACGATATCCACACCATCGAGGAGTTCGCCGAGAAATTTAAATCGAGATACTGGAACCGAGAGATACAAGCAAAAATCAGCCGAAACCTAGAGTTTGGGGCATACGAGCTAGATGAGCACAAAGCGACACGAGCAGAATATGCGACGAGAATCTTCGGCAACGCAAAAGATCTGGGCAAAAGCCTGTCGAATGAAGAGATCATCAGGCACCTCGGAAATCATTTCGACGAAGCAGTAAGGGCTGCTGTCCAAATAGGCACGGTTAAGACCGTTGATGAATTCCTGATGCTACTCGAGGGAATGGATGGGGCAGGATTACTGAACGCCCAGAAACGCCGCAGCCGAACAAACACTGGGACTGATGAGGGTCATCAAAAGGAGAGGCAGGACAGTCGGTGGAAAGACCAGCAAGGATGGCAACGTCAACGAAGTTACCAAAACCCACCACCACCTCGCTGGTCGCAAAATCAGGGTCAAGAAAGATACCCGAGACAACCAGGTTGGGGAGAACGTTCCTGGACAAGGAATCAGGTTCCCGAGCAAAAGACCTGGGGGACTCCTAGAAAAGAGGAGCAAGGAGAAACTGAAAAAAAGGACCTTCCAACCACTGCGGAAGCCATGGACCAGGGAAACGAGTAGACGTTGCACCCGTAGTCATGGCCATGGAAACCAAACATGAGCGAGGTGCAACGGAGGAAGATCAGCAACTAGGGGAGTTAGAGGAAGTACGAAAAAGACAGCAGAGGAATGTGAAGACAAGAGAACGAAGAAAGAGGAGGAAGGAGCAAAAGAAGACAGCCATACTGTCGATTAAGAGAGCGCCCACGATAAATGATACGTTCGAGGATCCGGGACAATACCTAGCCGAGGAAGGCAGAACGCTGGCACAAGAAACAGACCGGAATCCGCCTTGTCCAGTTGTGATGACCAGCATAGCGGGAAAAGAAGTCCCCATGCTGATTGACAGTGGAAGTGAAGTAACCTGCATCTCAGAAGAATGCTACGAAGGACTATCAACCGAGCTAGAGGGGTGCCCAGTCTTGCCAGTCATCGGAGGGGAAGTCCAAGGTGCATTTGGGGGCAACAAGAGCAGGATCAAGAAGCAGATGCTGGTGGAAATCAAGATCCATCACGCAGCAACGGTTATGCCACTCATGATCGTACCCAAACTGAGAAGACAGGCACTGCTAGGAATCGACGGAATGCAAAAATTCAGAATGCACCTCGATCTCCAAACAGGAATAGTAAAAATCGAAGAGACACCCATCTTGTATTTAGACGGGAGTGGATGGCAGACAGTCAGGATACAACCAGCAACGACTATGGAAATCAGACAAGAGAGAGAATCAGAAAACGAACTAACAGAAGAAGAAGTGGACAAAAAGTTAGATGAAGTAGAGGCGGTGCCGCTACACATTAAAGAAGAGTTTAAGACGATGATTTCCGAACAACGGGAATTATTCTCGAAAAAACCTGGAAGGATGACAGCATATATCCACAAGCTGGTCCTGAAGGATCCTACTCCGTATCTTCACAGATCATATCCAATCCCGCTACAATACCGGGAGAAGGTGGGAGAAGAGATCAGGAAAATGGTGGAGTATGGAGTCATTGAAAGAACGACAAGCCAGTACATAAACCCCATGGTTACGGTCATCAAAAAGGATGGGTCAGTCCGATTATGCCTAGACGCAAGACAACTTAATCGCTACTTGGTAGAGGACCATGACTCCGCACCACCAACAGAAGAAATATTGAGAAGGTGTGGGAAAGCTCGAGTCATGTCAAGCCTGGACATGACCAGCAGTTTTTGGCAAATCCCATTAAGGCATCTTCTCACTTTAAGCGCCTCAAAAATAGGCTGTTTTTGCGATTGTTTTTCGAGGATTTTTGCTTAAAATTATGGGATAAAACGGATCCTATGTAATAAACACATCTTTCAAGTACATGAAAAAATTTTTTTTTAATTTTTTTAAACAATTATTATAATACATCAGTAGCATCGAAAAACCCGTGTAAAAATGTTATGGTCGTGGCTTGTTGATGGTATCTCCGAGACGGGTCGTCTGAAACAAAAAAATAAAACTGTTTTAGATTCAGTATGTCAGTGGCTATAGCGCATATCATCAGATTTTTGATATTCGCGAAAATAACAAAATGGCGCACGTTTTTCGAAAAAGTAAAAAAAAACCACGATTTTTTTGCAGTTTTTTGTAAAAAAAAAATTCTTAAAATCAAAATTTCAAAAATCTGATGATATGCGCTATAGCCATAACTATGAAGCATATGTCATTCAAATTTCATGACAATCGGCCGGATAGTTTCCGAAATTTCATCAACAAAGCACCGAAAAACCTTGTTTTGAGATAACTGCGTTTAAAGTTTTGGTTGCAGAAAAATCATGAAAAAACCTTACCTCGGGTTAATCAGCGATGCCTGCTCCATACAATGGACCTTCCGATTCTTCGTAGAAGGTGTGTTCGTCCAAAATAGCTTCCCTTCGTCTCGACCTAGTCTCTTTTGAAGCGTTAGAGCTGCGGCGGTTCCCTACGCGTACGCGATCACTGTCGCGTTTCTCGGCGTATTGAACGGCGATAGGGCCTAGTTTGACACCCATCACCTCCAAAATTTTTAAAACAGGTTGTAGCCCTTCGTTATAAATGCATGCCGCTGTTTGGCAAGCAATTTCCACGGTTTTTCTTCCCGTAAAAACGTGTTTCGGCGCCATTGCCCAGACACAGCTGTTGAAACACTCGTTGTTATTTTGGGTATTTCCTCCGAGGCATCGTTCCAGTAACTCGTCCTTCGTCAGTTCTTCATAGATCGGTTTCAAAACCTCTTGAACATCATCAGCTAGAGCAGGAGGATGTTTAAAAGTTTCTATCTGATTGTTTTTCACTGCTTTCTTGTACTTGCACCATGAGTCTGAACAATACGTATGCTGTGGGTTGCTGTCGGTTGAAATTTTATGATAGTATCCTGCCCAGATCTCCCTGCGCATATCTTCGACAGAATGCAGGTTTCTTCGAATTGCCAATGAGTAATTTGTTGATAATTCTGTCATCAATTTTATTGTTAAATCTTGGGTTTTTACGACAGGAACTTTTTTTATAACAACTTTTTTTTTTTTACTACAACTTTCTTGGCTGCTTTTTTCTTTGGTGAAGGTTTTCCAGCGTCTTTCTTTGCAGCTTTTCTCTTTTGTGTAAGAATTTTCTTAGCGTCCTTAGCACGCTTGAAAATTCTTTTCGCAACGTGTAATACGCACTCCAACTTCTTAACCACAAAGTCTTCACCATACGGTGCTGTATCGAACAATATTTTAAAAGTTTTAGTGTCGCCATCACCGATGTAAAAACCGTAGCGCACAGCAAATTTTTCGAGTGATCGCAAAAACATCTCACATATACCGTCAACCTCCATTTTTCCAGAACTACCTGAATGATTAGCACTACAAACTAGTTTGTGCTTTTCATACCATTGTGCATATTCGATCGTGTCTTTCATACCTTTTTTCGATTCACAGCTTTTGCAGTGACTCGACTTCACAACGACGTCTGCAATTTTTTTACTGTGTTTATATATTAATGACACGATTCCAATAAGAGAAGAAAATCCTCTTTTCTGCCAGGAACCGTCACCTGAAACGGTTAAAACGTCTTCGGGTTCTCCGTGTTGAGCGTTCAACAGTTTTTCTTCTTTGACAGACTTGCTCGTCACTATATCGAACACACTTTGCACTGCGATGGCGATCGAATTGAGTATTTGATAATAAACGGTGGAATTGATTCCATGTCCCAGTTCCATGAGCCCACAAAACGTATTGATACCACTCAATCCAACACCAATCAAACGCATAACGTACACTAAACGACGATTGATTTCGTACCCAGTTGAGATTAATGGGCATGAGTTAATATATTTTTCTCCGCAATCACAAGTCACACAAATTTTGAAACCGAGTCCTCGCTGACCGTACTTTGTAAAAGAAACATCTTTGTTACAAACTTTACACTTCACATATTGTTGTAATGTAGAAAAAACAAGAAAAAACTGAATAATACTATATCCAGCCGTTGGATCGATGTGTACATCGAAACTTGTATCGTCCGATTTTTTTAATTTTGCTGCACTCGCACTAGCATGACTCGCATCTGCTTCAGACTGGTGTGGAAGCACTCCACGAAATTTTCTTTTTTTAGATTTCGAACTTGGACGTCGCCACGTGGCACTTTGTTGCGAAGTCTTTTTATCCATTATAACAATCCTGAGCGCAGAGATGTTGCCGTTACGAAGTTTCAAATTAGACTGATGAAATAACAGTTTAGCATCGTTGCCGAGTGATTTTCTTTTGAAAAATGCACGTGTTAAGGTCTTATTACATGAGTATAGACCCGAAAACAGAATATACCTAAGCAAGGGGTACTACATTAACAAAAGAACACGGCTATTCAATTGTATAGAGTCAGATATACAGGGACCGTCCGAGCGGCGTGAAAGGGATCGCCGGGTACTCTCAGGTAGTCACCTAACGGTCGCCAAAAAATGTAGTTAGACTCGTCCGATCTTTATGAAATTTCGAGATGACATTTTTGAAGATATGTACTTTCAAAATTAAAAAAAAAAAAAAATCGATTTTTTTAAATTTCCAAAGTGAGAAGGCGCCTTAAGCCCGGAATCCAAACAATACACGGCATTTCTTCACGAAGGGAAATGTTACCAGTTTACAGTAACTCCCTTTGGGTTAAAGACAAGCACGGCAAGTCTGATAAAAGCACTAGACATAGCCCTTGCCGGATTGGAAAGTTTCGTATTAAACTTCGTGGATGATATCCTGTGCATCTCGGAAACACATGAAGAACATGTGGAACATATGGGAATACTTTTCCAGAGGCTCCGGGAACACGGCCTGACATTAAATTTCTCAAAATCAGCATTCTTCAAGGAACAAGTGGAGTTCCTCGGGCACATCCTTACGACAACCGGTATCAAACCACAACCGGAAAAGATACAGGCCATCCGGGACTTCCCAGAACCAAACAACCTGAAACAGCTCCGGGGGTTCTTAGGGCTTATTAACTTCTACACGAAGTTCACCAGTCAACACGCCGCAGCAACGGTACCCCTCATCGAACTCCTGCGAAAAGGGGAACGATGGAATTGGGACACGCGAAGACAGAAGGCTTTTGAAGACACAAAAAAGCTGTTTATTGAAGACATCATACTGAGACACCCGGACCCCAAATTAGGATATATCCTGACCACAGACGCCAGTGGTTACGCGCTAGGGGCGGTACTAGGGCAGAAAGATGAAAAAGGAGCGACGGGAGTGGTAGCATTCGCGAGCCGGACGCTGAAAGGAGCCGAGCTGCGGTATACAACCACGGAAAAGGAACTGCTAGCAATAGTCTGGAGCCTCCAAAAATTCCGATCATACCTTCGGGGGGCCAAAATCCAGATTATTACGGATCACAAGGCAGTAACCTTTTTAAAAACCTGTCGATTCGGGGGGGACAGACTGTTACGATGGGCCCTCCTGATTCAGGAGTACGATTTAGAGGTGAAGCATTGCGCTGGGCATGAAAATCTGGTAGCAGACTGGCTAAGTCGACCGGAAAGTAAAGAGAAGGACAAAAAAAAATCACCTCATCATAGCAATGGTTTTGGCTCATGAAATAAACCCGGAAATGGAAGAATGTTTCCGCGCTTTTGGCAAGGAACAGAAAAAGGACCCTGCCCTGGCGCACGTCTGGGAAGAAATCATGGAAAAAAAAGGGAGAACAGGATATCGAATCAAAGAAGAATGCCTCCAAAAGACCGACAATAAAGGGGGATGGAAAGTGGTCATCCCAAAACAAATGTTGGAACGAATGGTAAGGGAATGCCATACCCTCTATGGACACGTAGGCGCGAAGAAAACATACCGCGTCCTAGAAGAGGATTTTACACATCCACACATGGCAGAACGAGTGAGGAAAATCCTAGCGGGATGCGACACATGCCAAAGGAACAAGGTACCGAATAAAACCAACTATGCGAAGATGCAGACAATTCTGCCAGAAGGACCAGGGGATCTATTATCTATCGATTTTTTTGGTCCACTGCCAACGGCCAGCGGCGGAGTGAAACATATCCTGGTAACGATAGATGCTTTCTCAAAATTGGTAAAATTGTACGCACTCAGACGAGCTAACGCGGAAGCTACTATAAGAAGGGTGTTCCAGGACTACATTCCGAAATACGGAAAACCGAAAAAAATCCAGTTCGACCACGGGACGCAATTTACGTCCAAACTATGGTTGGAGAAACTAGAAAAGGAAGGAATCAAAGGCATCTTCTCATCGATCAGGCACCCGCAAGGCAATATAGTCGAACGGGTAAACAGGAAATTAGGAAGATTCTTCAGAACGTTCGTAGAAGAAAATCATGTCGGATGGGCTCACTGGTTACCAGTAATCGAAACATGCATCAATGACACACATCATGAGACGACAGAAGTCACACCAACGGAACTCCACACAAAGAGAAAACCTTTCCGAATCTGGAGAAAGTGGATATTAGCACTGGACAAAGAGGAAGTAGACCAGTTGAGCCAGGAGGATAAAATTGCGCTCGTCCGAGAAAGAATCCGCCGGAAAGGAGAAGAAAGGGCGGAGAGATTCAACGACACGCATGCAACGGTAACCTTTGAAAAAGGTGAAAGGGTGCTCGTAAGGGCCCTCAACGTCTCAGATCCGAATAAGAAGAAAACCGCGAAGTTTATGCCGTTATACGAGGGCCCGTATGAAATAAGCAAATGCGTGGGCATCGCGACATATCTCCTTAGGGACCCCGCGACAGGCCGGGAGAGAGGGAAATTTCACGGATGCCTACTAAAGAAATACAAGGAAGAAACACAGCAAGAGGATAAGGAGGATAATAGAGCAAAAGAACCGGAACGAATAAATAACAAGAAAAGATAAAGAAAAGATAACCGAAAGATAACAGATGATAAGAGAGACCGCGGCTAATATCAGGAAGGTTAAAGGATCGAGAAAAGAGATCGATGGAATCGATAGGGGGCAGATAAGCCGAAAGGAGGTGGAATTCAAAAGCAAGTGGAAACCCTTAAACCAAAATGATCAAAGACCAAAAGAAAACGAGGGAAAAGGAAACTACCCTTAGCGTCAGTTCAGCAAGAAAACGGGAAGGCAGAAAATGGATGGAGAGGAAAAAGTCAAAAAAATCACGAACGAAGAAGAAAAGAAAAGAAAAAAAAAGTACCAAAAGACGACAGAAACAACGCCAAAGAAAGGAAAAGAAAAATTTACCGATATTGGAGTGCGTCAACGACTTCGAACTGTTCACGGTCACGGACGAGAACATTCGCAAGTGGTATCCCGGGATATCGTTGGAGGGCCATTCAAAGATTAGCAACCAAAGAGAGAGCAACGATGGCGAAAAATTGTAAAAACGTTCCGATTGAGGGAATTAGAGGCGACTACGAGGAGGTAGAGGTAGTGGGTGTAATATCGCCGGAGCAGGTATTTATCTACCTACCCCGCGGAGGGTACGAGATCAAAAAGGTCCTGGAAAGGATAAACAACGCGGAAGGGGAAACATACCCAAGCCTCGAGGAGGAAATCTACCCCGGAAGAGGAATTCTGGTCAAGGATGGCACAACAAAACTATCAAGGGCGAACATCATCTCGGTCGACAAGGAGGACGACGAGGTCAAAGTCTGGCTGGGGGACTACGGTCTCGAGTTAACCTACCAGATGGAAGAGTGTCTAGACCCACCCATGTGGACGTACGGGTATCCGTGGATGACGGTCCCATGCGCCATTCAAGGACTGAAACCTGTCAACGGGCCGCTATACGACTGGGAGACCACAGCGCAGCTTAGAGAGGAAGCGAGGAAATACCTATGGAACCTCTCGGTAGAACAGGGAAGGACGGGGACAGAGGCGATCTACGGGCGACTGTCCACAGAGGTGGAAACCTACACCGAAATGGCCGTCAGGGTAGGTGCGGCAATGAGCATCAAGAAGAAACACCCGTTCTGTTGGCACAGCGAGGGGCCAAACCTATCGTCGAGAACCGACGAATTGAGAAGATGGCGGAAATACGCCGGGCGTCCCTTGACGCCGGAGGAAATACGGGGGACGGCAGGAATGAGCAGTGTAACGAGGCCGAGACCGCCCATATACAACATCGAGGACGAAGAGGAGTTCGAAGATGAGGAGGACGCGAGCACGTACATCCCGAGTGAAGACGAGGAGGAATCTCCGGAGGTCTGGGACACGATCTGGCCAAACTACCAAATAGGAAACCCAGGCAATGAAAGTGACGAGGAACTGTCCGACCAGAACTCAAACATATCGGGCTAAAATAAAGAAAAGTTTTTATGAATCGACTGTGTTCAATTTCCTACCCCATCCTAAAAAGAAAAGCGATTTTATCAAAACAATCAAAAGAAAATAAGCGAACAAAATAGGCGAACAAAAAGAAAAGCGATTTTATTAAAACAATCAAAAGAAAATAAGCAAACAAAATAGGCGAATAAAAGAAAAGCGATTTATTAAAACAATCAAAAGAAAAAAGAAATAAGCAAACAAAAAAGGCGAATAAAAGAAAAGCGATTTATTAAAACAATCAAAAAAAGAAATAAGCAAACAAAATAAGCAAATAAAAGAAAAAGAGATTTTATTCATACAAAGCAAAAGAAATAATAAAAACAAGCAAACAAAATAAGCAAAAATAAGAGCAAAGAAAAAGAAATTGTAGAAAAATAGGAGTTAAAGGAACAAGTAAGGAAAAAGTAAAGAAACAGACGGAAGCCAGGGATCGAAGAGACAAGATTTTCCCTCGCTGCGTATCCCTGAGTAGCGGAAGAAGAAAAATCATCCGCAGCTCAGCATCACTCCGCGATGAAAAATCAGGGGGGACAATGTAACGCTTTCCCGCCCTGGAGGTGTGGCGCCACCTGTTGAAGCACCTGGAAAAGAAAAAGAACAATTAGAAATAAAATAAAGGTTAATTCAAGGAAAATGTGACAGAGGGAGGAGTTTCTCACAACTACAAGGAAAGGAAAGAAAATATAAAAGCAAGGAAAAATAAGGAGAAGACACCGAAATTTCCAATCACTTCAAAAGCAAGAAATTCTTAAGAAAGCTGGTACATTACTCTCCGAGAGGAGAGTGAGGGTGGCTAACTCGAGACCGACTCGCTGGAGAAGAAAGAGGGAATAAACGGGTTACGGTATAGAATTTTTAGAGCAGAATTTGAACCGAATCCAGTATCTTCGAAGTGAGAAAGTCGTGAGAAGGCTGGGACATTACTCTCCGAGAGGAGAGCAAGGGTGGCTACTCTAGAACAACTCACGGGTAAAGAAAAGGAAGGATCGAATTACATTTTGATAATAATATTATACCACGGAGTGGAGCAGCAGTAAGAAGAACAATTTGTTAAGAGATCAATTTGCGCGAAGGCTCAACAGCGGAAAATTCAACAGTTCTAAGAGTAAAAGCATTAATCAGTGCGCAAGGGCAACCGCGGAAAGGGAACTCAGATCGACAAACAAGGAAAACATTAGGTCAAGAATAGAGAATAAAAAAATAAAATAACATACGCCACGACGAAGAGGAAAGGGAGTAAAATAGCAAAAATAAAGAATTTACTCACCGAAGTTCTTTTTTTTTGAGAACACAACGTGTCGGACGGCACAAAAATCGGTCGGACACACAAACGTCAACCCCATTAAACGACCCTGCCTCAAAGGCAAGCCCTGCAACAAAATAAAACAACAATAAGGTAGGAGCAACGAATAAAAATTCTTAACACGGCGCATACTCACCGAGACGGGAAGACGTCCCACACCAGCGCCAAACTGAAGAAAACGAACACGCGGCGGACCTAAAACAAAACCAAAACAAGGAAAAAATGCACACCAAGATTAATTTACTCGAAAAGGGGCTTATCGCCTCGTAGTAATCCATAATTCCGGCACACAACACAGGAAACACGTTCTCGACACACTCCGACGCCGCCATCTTAGCTGTCAACTCATCGAGAATCAATTCTCATCGATTACGACGCAGCTAATCAGACGCACTAGTACCTCATTCTCACCACGCGAAGCACCAATCACCGCACAGCAACGTCCGGTGAGCCGCGCCAATCGAATCAAAGAACGACAAGGAACAATTAGGATAAGGAACTGTGTGAAATATCAGCCGAAGAATTACGGAATTAGTCACGGCAGATCGCGCCAATCACCGCAAAGTAACGACCGGTGAGACGCACCAATACAAATCGAGGAGCGAGCGTGGACACTTAAGATAAGGAACCGTGTGAACATAGCAGTATATAAATCAATAAAGAATCATTAAAATTTTCTTTTTACGTCTACCCCTCAATTTTCTTCGAGTACCTATAGAACATTACAATATATATATATTGAAACGGGTCCACCTGAAACAGAGAAATAAATTAGCACCACCAGGGGGCGATATTTCGCGCAAACGAAAACATGTAGCAATAAGTATAAATAGGCGCAAACACCCTCTCGATCTTACCTTAGTCTTCTTGGTCTCTTACCTGTGAAGTCTGACCAGGTCGTACCCGACTGTTACCTTACGACTCTTGACGTCTCGACCACGGTCGAGACAACGAGTCTCGTTTGAATCACGGAAAGGTACCGATCTGAAAAGACAAGCACAGGGTTAGTATCATATTAAAAATCGCGACTCACCTGATAAGCCGCCAGAACCGACGACGAAGTCCATCATCAACCGGCAACAAATTCAACGAAGGGTCAACGACCTCAGGCATCAGCTGGAAGGAGGAAAAGAAATTCATATCGGGACGCAGGATATGAGAAAAATTGAAACAACTCACCGGTCTGCGGAGAATGCCGAACGACACAGCTACACCGCACTAAACACGCCGCGATGCGAGGAAAATAATTATTTATAACTAAAGAAAAACAAGTCACACACGCACGCGTGACAGGAGGGGCCGCAGCCATATTGGCGAAACTCATACATAGAATAGACAACGCACCCCGAATGATCGCCAGCGCCAATATCGATCAATCACGATCGATACGCCTAGCGCGGTACTAATTAGAGCACCGGCGTCGGTAATAAGGAGCAACTGTAATTACCCCGAAATAATTTCGCAATAAATTCCTTTGCTTTACCAACAGGATTCTCATCTATTTATTCCACCTCGAGTCTCGAACTTACCACAAAATTTAATGAATCGGGTAATACCGTTTCATTTGGCGCCCGAACAGGGACTCGAACGATTTAGAATAAATAAAAACCTGGGTAAATCGGCAAGTCGATCGAATAAGATGGCAGAAACAGCGCCAGAAATTATAAATGAGACCACCGCCGAGGAAAGTGAAATCGCTATCACGCCAGTCACCTCGCCCCAAGTAGGGCACAGCACGATGACACAACGAGAAGAGATACGAGCAAGCTCGGAAGCATTGCAACAAGAAATCGACGAATCGATACGCATAATGCTACGGGAACTGAAAGAAATGAAAAACGAACAAACAAGAGAACGGCTCACGACGGACGAGCAGGTAAAAGATCTAGACGAGAAATGTGTAATGAGGTGCAGGCAAACCCAGGAGATAGTGCGGCAAGAATGCAGAGAAGAAGTCGATAGAGTAGTAGCACAAAACGATCGGAAGCTGACTATCTCGCAAGATCTCATGAAAACCGAAATGGAGGAAATCGATCGCGCCCGAAAGGCGGACTTTGACGAGCTCGAAAAAAAACTACAAATTACGAGAAGCAGCCAACTCCAACAAAGCGAGATAACGAAGAATACCATGGAAATGGCCAAAAACAACCGGATACGTATAGAAGAGGTGGAAGAAGAAATACGAAACCGACTGTCACAAACGGTGAATATGACACAGGGTGGTCTAAACATCAGTCAAGGCTTCGCGGTGAAACAAAGACCACCGACGTTCAGTGGCGACGGTAAAGAGAGGCCGATGCGATACCTCCGAGAATTTGAGCAATTCTGGGAACTCACAGGTAACACCAATCTGCATTACCTAATAAATCAGTCACTGCGCGAGGCAGCAAAAGACTGGTGGCGGGTAGTCGAGGATGAAGTCTATACCATCGAGGAGTTTGCAAGGAAATTCAAATCGCGATATTGGAGTCAACAGATACAAGACAAAATCAGCAGAAATCTGGAATTCGGAGCGTATGAGATCGACGAAGTGAAGGCGACAAGGGCGGAGTATGCGACCAGAATATTCGGCAACGCGAAGAACCTTACGAAGGCACTCAAGAACGAGGAAGTTATCAGATACCTGAGTAATCATTTCAACGAAACAGTTCGGTCGGCTGTACAGGTAGGCACTGTAAAAACCATCGACGATTTTCTCGAATTACTAGAGAGACTCGATGCATCGGGACCCTTGAACGCACACCGACGATTCAATCGGTACACGGGGGACCAAAGGGAGAAACCAAGGACATTCAACGACCAATATAATGGGGGACAGCGACCCAGAGGTAACGAAAATGCGAGAAATGACTGGGGTCAAAGACAGAATTTTCAAAATCCTCGCCCTCAAGGGACAAATTACTACAACGACAGACCTCGAGCATGGGATAGGTCAACCCACCCCAGGGAACAACGACTAAACCCAACAGCGCCGCCATGGCCAGCAACAAGCCAGGAGCAGAAAACGGCGGAACCAACGCAGACGGAACAGAACCAGGGAAACGAATAGCCGTTACGCCCGAGATAAACGTCCTGGAAAAGCAAGAACGGGGCGTAACGGATGATGAGCTAGTAGAATACGAACTAGAAGAAACCAGGAAAAGACAAAAGAAGAACGCAAAGAAAAGGGAGCGAGAAAAGAGAAAGAAGGAAGGCAAAGCCGTCAGAGAATACACCGAAATATCAAATATAACGGAGAATTCACGAAATACGGACAGTGCTCCGGAAAAAGAAAAGAGAAGAGATGAATACGGAAGCTACGAGCAACCAAGAGGGTATCTGATGGAGGAGGGGAAGACCAACCGTCAGAGGATTATCACGAAGAGCCCGGAAATAGAAGTAAAGCTCGAAAAGAAAATAGGCCTCAAAATGCTGATTGATAGCGGGAGCGAGGTGTCTGGAATATCGGAAGAATGTTATGCTAGGGTAAGAGAAGCAGTCCAAGAATGCCCGACGCTGCCAGTAACGGGAGGAGAAGTACAAGGAGCCTTTAGCGGGCAAGTCAGCAGAATACGCAAGAGCATATTCGCCGAAATTGCCATTGGGGAAACTGAAGCGATTATCCAATTAATGATTATTCCAAAATTAAGACGAGAGGCAACCCTAGGGATGGATGGGATAAGGGCGATGAAAATGACGATTGATGCAGCAAATGAGCAGGTGTGCGTGAATGGAAAAGTAGTCCTGGTGGCAGAGGAAGAAAGGTGGAGCGAACCAAAAAGGGAGGAGAGAAAGGAACTCAGCCAGATAATGGCAGTAACGACACGGGGAGAGGAGGTACTGACAAGAGGGGAAATTGAAGAGAAGAGCCGGGAGCTAAAAGGAGTCTCCGCGTCAGTACGAAGCGAGTTTATAAACCTCATATGGAAGTACCGCCACATATTCGCGAGCCGCCCAGGAAGGATGACGGCGTACACACACAGGCTGCATTTAAAGGACCCGAAACCTTACGTCAACAGTTCATACCCTATACCCATGAAACATCGCGAAAGTGTGCGAGAAGAAATAGCACGGATGCTACGACATGGGATAATCGAAAGGGCGACGAGCCAGTATATCAATCCAATAGTGACGGTAATCAAGAAAGATGGCACGGTTAGGCTATGCCTGGATGCTCGGCAGCTGAACGAGAAGTTGAGAGAGGACCACGATTCAGCGCCGCCAATAGAGGAAATATTCCAACAATGTAACGGGATGCGCACCATGTCGAGCTTAGACATGACGAGCAGCTTTTGGCAGATCCCGCTTCACGAGGAGTCAAGACGATATACGGCATTCTTGCACGAAGGGCGGTGCTACCAGTTCACCGTAACACCATTCGGCCTAAAGACAAGTACGGCTAGTCTCATAAAAGGGTTAGAAATCGTACTAAAAGACATAGGGCCGTCAGTCATTAACTTCGTGGACGATCTTCTATGCATGTCAACGAGTGCGGAGGAACATATTGAGCATCTGGAGAAGCTTCTGGGAAGAATCGAACAAAATGGAATGACTCTAAATATAAAGAAATCAGTATTCTTCCGCCAAGAAATAGAATTCTTGGGGCATATCTTAACAACGGAAGGAATAAGACCACAGCCCGGAAAAATCGCGGCAATACGCGATTTCCCGACACCAACAAACCAAAGAGGATTACGCGGCTTTTTAGGTCTGGTAAACTTTTACTCACGATTTACGTCCAAGCATGCAGAAGAAACGGTACCGTTACTCCAGTTGATGAAGAAAGGTGTAAATTGGCACTGGGACGAGAAACACGATAAAGCGTTTGAAAAAGTAAAAACGCTATTCACAGAAAGTGTCGTATTAAAGCACCCGGATAAAGAAAAAGCATACTGGCTCACAACCGATGCGAGTGATTACGCTCTCGGGGCAGTACTCGAGCAAGAAGACGATAACAAGAGTAAGGCAGTAATAGCGTTCGCCAGTAGAACGTTAAAAGGTCCAGAAATCAGATACATGACGACCGAGAAAGAGCTGCTGGCAGTTGTCTGGGCACTGCAAAAATTTCGGACGTATCTTTTGGGAGTGAAGATACATGTCAGAACAGATCACAAAGCAATCACCTTCCTCAGAACATGCCGATTCGCGGGGGACAGATTACTAAGGTGGGCTTTGGCAATACAAGACTATAACCTGACGATCGAACACTGCCCAGGGAAAGAAAACATCGTCGCCGATTGGTTAAGTCGCCCGCACGACGAAGGGAGAAGGACCAACGACGGAAAGAAACTCACAATCGCAGCGATCTGGGCAAAAGAATTTAGTGAGGAAATGAAAAACGATTTCGAAAGACTAGGAGAAATACAAAAGAAGGATCCAGCAACAAAAGACGCGTGGAAAACGGCCGAGGATAACAAGGGACAAACAAGATATCGAATCTCCGGCAATCACTTGCAGGCAAAGACTCGCATGGGAATATGGAAAACTCTGGTTCCTCCAGGGATGATCGAGCGTCTCATACAAGAATGCCACGAGATGTATGGGCACGTCGGAGCAAGAAAAATACACAAACTACTCGACGAAGAATTCACCTATCCACATCTAGCCAAAAGAACACGACAGATAATAGCATCATGTGACACCTGCCAACGCAACAAAAACCCGAACTTCACAAATCACGCGAAAATGCAAACCATCATACCCGAAGCGCCGGGAGATCTATTATCGATTGATTTTTTTGGACCACTTCCCCCCGCCCTAGGAGGCGTAAAACACATATTAGTGACCATCGATGCATTTACAAAATTTGTCAAACTATACCCATTACAGAAAGCTAATGCGGCGGCGACAATCAGAAAAATCTTCCTCGACTACATTCCCAAATATGGGAAACCAAAACGCATACAGTTCGATCACGGTACGCAATTCACATCCAAACTATGGCTGGAGAAATTGGAAAAGGAGAAAATCCAAAAAGTCTTTTCATCTATTCGGCATCCACAAGGAAATATTGTGGAACGGGTAAACAGAGAACTAGCAAGGTTTTTTCGTACTCTGTTAGATGAAAACCACGCGGCATGGGCGAAATGGCTTCCCACAATAGAAACATGCATTAACGATGTCTATCACGATACCACTGAGGAAGTGCCATCAGAGATCCACACCAAGAAAAGACCGGAACGAGCATGGGAGAAATGGTTCTTATCAGAAGACCCAAAACAACTGAACGAAAACGACTACGAAAAGAAGATAGCCCTGATCAAGGAGAGAATACGCAAGAAGGGAATAGCAAGAGCACGAAGATTCGATGAAGCGCACAAAACGACCACGTTTAACGAAGGAGACCTGGTACTAGTAAGAGCGCTAAATGTCTCGGACCCGAAAATTAAAAGGGCCGCGAAATTTATGCCCTTGTACGAAGGCCCATATCGAATAAAAAGATGCGTAGCACTGGCGACGTATCTTCTCGAAGATCCCTCGACGAAAAAGGAGAGAGGAAAGTTCCACGCGTGTCTCATGAAGCAGTATGTCCAACCGGCAAAACCTACAGAGCAAAAGAAAAAGCATTAGGACAAATGTATAAAAAAAAAAAAAAAAAAAACCACGGATGATAAAGAGCAACACATCAAAATGACGACAGGAAGCTATGAGAAAAAAAAATTGAGTATTTAAAATTGTTCCTCGTCAATCAAGAAGGCTACGAGTTAAAACTACCGAGAATTTAAAATTTAAAAGGTAGCAAGAAAGTAAATTTAAGCTTACAAGGTATCAAGGATTTAATTTAAGCAGGAAAAGGAACGCACAGATAATCCAATATTCGGTGAGCGAGTCGTAAGTGGATCAAAAAAAAAAAAAAAAAAAAGAAAAAACAAGGACACACACACGCAGAATAAGGAAGGAGTTGGACACCAAGCCAAAGAAAAGTGAACAAACGACAGAAACGAGAGCATAAAGTAGTAGAGAAATACAGAGGAATCAGCAACGGAAAAATCGAGAAAGTACGAAAATTAGATTAAATCGTTAGCCAGTTAGCCTCAACCAATTATAAGATACATTTCGAGGACAATAAGTCCACCAAACAAAGGGATTCGCGACAAAGGCCCCGAAAAGAAAAAAAAAATTTTTTTTCCGGCACCTACCAACGTCCCAACCGACATCAAATTCAACGGTCACGAGGAAAGTCAAATCAGTGTAACAACCGAAATGGAAGAGAAAACGGGTAAACGTGACGAAAACGAAAAGGCGGCAAACGAAACTCACGCAAAACAGCAAAAGAGTGAAAAACTATTAAAAAAAAAAATTACGGAAGGCCGAGTAACAGAGAAGGCAACGGCAAGAAAAACAAAAAAAAAACACCGTGGAGAATATCTTCCAATTAATAGTCATAACGGATACTAATATCAAGAATTGGTATCCGGGGAAATCACTCGGATTGTAAGAGAGGGGAGCACTCGAGTGGCCAGTATAATTAGTTCACCGAGAGACACGAACAGAGGAACACGATAAAATGGAGTACCAAACCATCGACACCAACGAGATGAGAGGGAGAACGTACAACGTCAGGATATCGGCGATGGGATCACCGAACCATCTATACCTGCACGTCAGGACACCCACCAGTGATCCACAAGCAGCAATCACACGCATGAGATGCGTGTCAAAAAGGACGGCCGGAGTCGTGCGATGCATGGAAGAAGAGCTTTACCCGGGAAAAGGGATTTTCTATTACGACGGCCAGAACTTCCATCGGGCGACAGTGATGGAGTATGAATATGGTCAGGCATGGTTATGGCTGGGGGACCACGGAGACGACATCGACGCTGAAATCGAGCAGTGTTTTACTCCGACGCAATGGGCAAAGGAGAAACCACTCGCCACCGTGACGTGCGCCATCCGTGGCCTCCAACCATGGGACGAGGACGAGTACGACGACGAAACGTGCGAAAAATTATTAGAGTATGTCCAACAAAGAACATGGCGTGCCACATTTGAGCACGACCGGCCCGAAGGACAGGCTCTGTGGGGGCATCTGCGCCAGGATGACGGCACGTCATTCCAAGAGATTGCTGAAGGATTCCAAGCGGCGAGGAGGACGACAAGACCAGTGCCATTCATCTGGAGCACTCCCGGACCGCTTCTGTGCGATCCGGTCTACAGCATGAGAAAAATTAAAAATAACATGCCGTATGATCCGGTAACGGTCGATCCAACGGCTGCAGCAACAACACCAGTGTTCCCCAGAGAAGACATCGACGATCCAGAGTGGTGGGAGGACCTGGAGACCCTCATCCTGGAGGACGAATCGGAGGAGGAAGAAACAACCGAGAGCCGCTTCCAGTGGTTGTGGCCACATGCCGACGACTGTTGAGAGAAAGACAATAGTGAAGAAGTTTTTTTTTATTTTTCGTCGAAATGAGCAATAGTGCGAGAAACAGTGAAGAAGTTTTTTTTTTGTACATAGAGTTAGAAAGTTTTTTTTTGGCGGCAACAATTGAAGAAGTTTTTTTTTGTACATAGAGTTAGAAAGTTTTTTTTTGGCGGCAACAATTGAAGAAGTTTTTTTTTGGACATAAAGTTAGAAAGTTTGTTTTTTGCAACAAATGTAAAGAAGTTTGGTTTGAATGAATTTTGGTGTGAAAACGGTAGGACGTTGTTTTCCCCAGTATAGAATAAGTTAATAAAGATTTTTTTTTGATATAAACCCAAATTGTACGTATATCACTCCAATAATCGAAGAAAATTTTCTTTTGTGAGACATAAATGTACAGGAATACGAAAAGATAAAATAGAAAGAAAAGGAAGTGAAAGTATTCTTACCTGTGAAAAAAAAAAAAAAAAAAAAGGGGGAGCGTCGAAGCAAATCCAAGGGAGGGATTTTCCTTCTCGACCCAACGACGAAGAAGGCGTGCTGTGTCGCGCAGGAAAATCCGGGGGACAATGAAACGGGTCCACCTGAAACAGAGAAATAAATTAGCACCACCAGGGGGCGATATTTCGCGCAAACGAAAACATGTAGCAATAAGTATAAATAGGGGCAAACACCCTCTCGATCTTACCTTAGTCTTCTTGGTCTCTTACCTGTGAAGTCTGACCAGGTCGTACCCGACTGTTACCTTACGACTCTTGACGTCTCGACCACGGTCGAGACAACGAGTCTCGTTTGAATCACGGAAAGGTACCGATCTGAAAAGACAAGCACAGGGTTAGTATCATATTAAAAATCGCGACTCACCTGATAAGCCGCCAGAACCGACGACGAAGTCCATCATCAACCGGCAACAAATTCAACGAAGGGTCAACGACCTCAGGCATCAGCTGGAAGGAGGAAAAGAAATTCATATCGGGACGCAGGATATGAGAAAAATTGAAACAACTCACCGGTCTGCGGAGAATGCCGAACGACACAGCTACACCGCACTAAACACGCCGCGATGCGAGGAAAATAATTATTTATAACTAAAGAAAAACAAGTCACACACGCACGCGTGACAGGAGGGGCCGCAGCCATATTGGCGAAACTCATACATAGAATAGACAACGCACCCCGAATGATCGCCAGCGCCAATATCGATCAATCACGATCGATACGCCTAGCGCGGTACTAATTAGAGCACCGGCGTCGGTAATAAGGAGCAACTGTAATTACCCCGAAATAATTTCGCAATAAATTCCTTTGCTTTACCAACAGGATTCTCATCTATTTATTCCACCTCGAGTCTCGAACTTACCACAAAATTTAATGAATCGGGTAATACCGTTTCAATATATATATTGTGACGAATAATTTTTCCCTACAACGTCGGGACAAACACCTTCCGCAATCGTCACCTTCGTCCGTCGGTGCCGCGCTCGCGCGTCCGCAATTGCCGACTTGGGCGCCAGTCGAGTTTTGTTTCGCCGGTCTCGACAACCGGCGCAGAACCGGCGATCGCGGGGGGAACTTGCCGCGATCGCACCAACTGGTCATCGGCCAACACGTAACGACACATTAACAACGATAACAAGAACGACGGGAGACGGGAACGATCTCACCGCAGGCGACAACACGACAAAACTGGCCGATGACCGAAGGGGTTGCTTTTTGTTTCGCCGGTAGCAACGAAACCGGGCTGACCTGGACGCGTTGGCGGGCACACGACGGGGACGGAATTGCTCGGCCGCTCAGACTGCTAGGTTTGGCAGAGAGGGTCGGGGTCGGCGGACAATGGATGCGGGAACGTCAACTCGCGCGAGCCATCGGCTCAAGCGCGTTACCAAACACGAGAATCGGAATCGCAACTAAATCGGGATTTTATTATTATTCGAGAACGGTACGAGATCGAAAGTACTCTGTATTTGAGCGATATTATTCTCCGGGAACGACACGTGAACGCAACTTGGCATCGGACAAGTAAATATCAAACGACTCACCGAGCTGCCGAAGACCTTGGCTCGCCTTCCTCATAGAGCCCTCCGACGTAGCTTACCTCGCTCGGACAGAGCGGTGCCAGGGGTATCCGATCAGGCCGAGACACGAAAACACGAAAGCAGCGCGATCGCTGGCACAACGCTCGAGAATTCACAGTACGAAATTTATGTTATTCCATATAGCGCGAGAACACATGACTCGTCTTAGAAGACGAGTACGAACGTAATCAATGCACGCGAGTACTCGACGCGAGGACGCGTCGTGCCCTCAGCAAGTGCGAGCGAGAACGAGCTATTTGCACAGTACCGAGAGAGCGCGAGCTACGCGAAGCTCGGCCTCGATCACAGGCACTCGCGAATTTTCATCGGCGAGAACTGTCAATTCGGTAACGCGTAATTCGAACGAGAAACTCTCACGCGAACGATCACAGTACGCGACGAGATCGGACCTCTCACTCTAGAGAAAGACGAGAGACCGAGAGGCAATACTAGAGCTCGCGTACGGAGAGAGAGACCGACTCAACTCCGATGCGTAACGCGAGAGCGAGTGAGACACCGAGTGTCCGACATCGAGCGTACGCGAGGACTTGTTATTGTCTCGCTCGCGACGCTTCGACGACTCGCGGTAAACTGATTGATTCCCAATCTTCGAAATCGCAAAACCCATCAATAGGATGCTAAATTTTCATTGCCGGTAACTACTGCCCTCTCCCTTCGGTCGAGAGAGAGGCTAACTATAACGAGAGCGATAGCTTGTGACCGTGATTTACCAGGACTCAGAAAATCACGTCACAATATATATATATTGTGACGCTGTACGTCACAGCCTCCCCTGCCGCCGGCTCACCCACGAAGTCGCCGTCCCACACCTGTAACAGGAAAACAAGATAAGTATAAAAAGTTACGCAATATAGAATAGAAAACCCGTGCAAGCACTCACCGGCGACAAGTCAGTCACTGCGACTGACCTCACCATCACCATCACCATCAACATCATCGTCATCGGCTTCGACTTATCCTGAAACAAGAAGAGAAGAAGAAGAACACCGAAACGAGGCAGTACGAAAATGAAAAACTCCTCACCATGATTGACCCGCCCGACCACGCAGCATCGCCCCGGAGGTCATTGTCGTCGTCGAGGTCGTCGAGGTCGTCGTCATCGTCGTCGTCGTTGCCGTCGTCGTCATCGTCGTCGTCGTCGTCGTCGTTGCCGTCGTCGTCTTCGCCGTCCTCCGGGACCGGCCCTCGTAACCTAAAAACAAAGAGAAAATTAAAGCCAACAAAAATTATGGAGAAAGAAATGAAAAATCAACCTACCTGGACCGACCCGAGGACCATCCCCATCGCCACTCACCCGGCTACTCATCCCGAGGACCACAATTTAATAATTGTCGCCCGACAATTAACAAAACTCACGAAGATTCACTCGCGCTACACTCACAAATCCGTACCTGTCAAAAGCACAGCACCCGTCCGTCCCCGCACCCCGGCCATCCATCGGCCGTGCGGCGACAGAGTGACGAAGATGGCAGCAGCGTACGGCGATTACCCTACCCTACCTTATTACCCGAATCATAAATTCCCGTTCGCAAATTTTTCCCATACTTACCGACCGACCTAATTACCTCCTTTTCCCCAATAGATCCCGCTCGCGACAGTCCTAAAATCAATCACCCGTTTGACCCTTCTTCCATCGACCCGTATCGCTGCTGCCTCGATGATCGATGCCGGCCGGTAGCCAATCAGCGCGCGAGAAAATTTCGCGAGCTTCCGGCCGGCCATGTGGCCGTCACTTTGTGACGAGCCGGCGAGTAGTAAGGAGCGATTAGAGAATAGAGATAGTGTTACGTCCTCGATGATGATTCGGAACAGCACGGTCATGCCGTTCTGTTGACTCCGCCGATATAGTTTTATCGGCGCGAACTACGAAGAGTACGCTCAGTTTGATCAGAGTAAGTGAGATATTCTGATCGAGCAGAAATTCGGAAATTCGGAGATTCGGAGATTCGAAAGGTTCTTTATGAAATTCGACCCCTGCTATGCGCAGTTGAAGAGAACAACACGATGAATAACAGTTAACGATTGAGTTTATTCAAGTTGATTCAAGGTTATTGTGTAATTCTTATAGTTTCTGTCGGTTTAACTGAACTGAACGTCGTGCAAGACGTTTTACAGAGTCTGTTTTAACTGAGGACTGAGAGGACTCGAGTCGCGTAATAATTATCTAAGAGTCTGATAGTAGTGCTGGTTTTTTGGTCAGAGCGTGTCTTTTTATACGTGCTCTGACTTTTGGGTGGAAGGGATTTTATTTAGGGTGGAGTTTGATTTAGGGTGGAGTTTGGGTTTTCCTTTAGGAGAGGGTCGGGAAGTTGATGTGATAGGCTGGGTTTTCCCTACCGTCTCTAGTATTGAGATAAGTCGTATTATTTACTTATCAGACAGAACTATCTGGTATGTCGGTACTAGGGGTAACTACGCAGAGCGCCCTTTTACCGACTAGAGGACATATGCAACCGACGTTTGGTCATTACCGAATTTTGAAAATTGACTGAGCCTTTAATGTCGGCCAGTACGTAACAATAGCGTGAGAACAGTGTGTAATAAATCGATAGAGTGAGTGCGAGAGAGTGAAGGAGAGTGTGAAAGAGGAGTGATAAGCGAACACAACGACAAATTTGGAACAGCAAAGGACTACGAGAAAACGGAACGGAAAATCGGGATAACGGGAATACAAAGACGACCAGGCACGAACAGGAAAGCGGAAGATAAAAAGGAACGGAGCTAGGAGAGAAAGGAGATCGACACGGTGAGTGTTTGCACGGTTACTTCCCCCCCGTAATATTACTCGACTCGTTTTTGAGAGAAATCGTGCGTATTATTCCCCCCCTTTTTTTCTCTTCTTTTTGTCCGCGAGTATTGAAATTCGAAAAAGTAAAATTTCTTTCGATCTCTCGTCCTGTTATAGCCGTGTGGGACGGCCGTTAAAATTAAGGCGTAACGTTCGAGAAATTTCGCGTAACGGTCATCCTTCCCGCCTGACCCCCCTCCAGTCCTCACACCATACCCTACAAGATCGAGAACACTCGATCGCGCGATCGAGGTACACTCGACCGACCTTCCTCGACACAGTCGAATCCTCAAACCCCAAAACAACTCCCCCTTCCCCCACCTACCCCTCTCCCTGCGGCAGACCGAGTATTATCGAGATAAGACAAGCGAATAAGATTGAATTCAAAAGTGACAAGGCCAGTGGTAATAAATAAGAGGCCATCGCGTCGGCGAATTCATACCCTGAGATCCTTTCCCGTTTGACCCCTCCCCCCTCCCTACACGCTAGCCATCCTCGCCCCTCAAATTATCCTTCAGTTATTATATAAAATTTTGTTGTTGTTTTTGTTAATTTTGGTTGTTAAAATTAACTGGCGCCCATAAAAAAAAAAAAATATTTTAAATCTGTTTCTTTTTTTTTATAAATGTCAATTGCCCCGGAGATAGTCCGCCGTGGAGAACACTGTGAAAATAAAAGTTATTAGTTGAGTTATTAATTATTTCTTTTTTTTTATCCCAAACTCCCCATACCCCCCTCCCAACGGCGTGACAATATATATATATATATATATATATATATATAATATATATAATAATATATATATATATACATACTGAAGAAAAATGATAAAGCTGTCATAGTCGTACGATTATTCTTATCATGTTGAAGGCAACATTTTATGTTCACTGGAAACACACACATTTTGGGCTTTATTTCGTATCATTTGATGAACAAATGACTGAATTATGAGAATTAAAATTTTTGTGGAAAGCGGGACGACGTCGGTAGTTCGAACGGCACGTGTAGTCGTCGACTTCGGAGGGGGCCGGACAACGCTCTCTAAGGTATTTCTATATTTGAGCATAGAGGTGTGCCTATGTGACCTATGGGCCTTGACTTTTCAGGCGTGTGTCTCCTCCTCTACCAGTTACCACACCCGTCTCGCGAGAACATTTCGTCAGCGCTCCGTGCGGATTTTCGTCACACTATTTTCTCGTTGTGCCGATAAAAATTTCGATGCTTTCTCTCAATAACGCTTGATCGTAATTTGACAGCCAATTTTGCATCAAATTACATGAAACAAAGTTCAAAATGTGTGTTTTTTAATGCTGCATGGGCTGACTATCAGGAAATTTCAATAGCATTGGTCCAACCATAAAAAATTACCCAATTTCTCCAGTGATAACTAAATCTGCAAAATGTTTTTCAAAATTTTGGAAAAATAAGAGAGTTAGCCACTTTGTGCCATAATTCTCTATATGCCCTCCAAATTTTAATGCGGTTGCTTGCTCAGTGCCGGACAAATTACGGGTCCCGTTTTCGAAGCGCTCGTCGTATGTGACACTGACTCTTAATAAGAGCCTTAGACGTATCCGATCCAGCGAAGAAGCTAACGGCCAAATTCATGCCATTATACGAAGGACCGTTCCGTATAAAAAGATGCGTAGGAATTGCCACGTATCTCGTAGAGGATCCAGCGACGCAAAAGGAACGAAGAAAATTTCATGCGTGCTTCATGAAAAAGTATATCATCCCACGGAGACCCACAGAAAAGAAAGAAAAAGCATGAGACAACTATAATAAAAAAATTTAAAAAAAAATAAAAATATTTGTATTTTAGTAATAAGAATAATACAATATAACTTTGTTATGAAAGAAGATATAGTAAACAGAACAATGAACAGAATAGAAGAGGAGTTATAAAAGGAACATTAACTAGGAAACTTTGAATCATCCTGTACTCCTGGGAAGAGAGAGCAAATTCAAAATTCTAAGGAACGAGACGTTTGGCAAATATCGCCAACCGTCACACCGGACAGAAAAACACGCGCAAGAAACAGAACTTAAATGCAAAGGTCCAAGATAATCGAAATCAGATGTTGATGAAATCGCAACTAAGCAACATGAAGCCACCAGAGACAAAATGTACGATATCAGACCAGAACGAGAGCCAAGGAGATGGAAGCATGAAAAACTATCGCCTATGGAGGAAAACCAAAGGCGAATCGAACGAGTAAAAAGGAAGAATCAAATACCGCCGATCATTAACGAATTCGAAACAATCACAATAACCGATGAGAACATTAAAGGCTGGTACCCTGGCCAATCAATCGGGCTATAACAAAGAGAGAGGAGAGAAGAAGAAAAGCTGGAGCATCGACTACTTACAAGAAATTATAACCGGCAGTCACAAGGTACAAACCAACGAGTAAACATGTATAAACTTTTCGACGCATCAATACTGAGAGGAAAAATTGAGGAGGTGACGATCGTGAGGATGGCTTCTCCGGAGCAAGTTTTCCTCAGAATGAAGCTCAAAGATCTCGACCCCCGAAGGACGCTATTGCGCACCCAACGAATAGAAAAAAACGATCCAGAAGTACACCAGTGCATCGAAGAAGAACTGTATGGAGGCAAGGCTATCCTATACAAAGATTCTGTTACGTTCCACCGGGCGACGGTAATGGCATACCAAGAACAAACAACGTGGTTGTGCCTAGGGGATATAGGAGAAGAAATAACGGCACATCACGAGGACTGCTACACAACACCCGCATGGACCCTCGACCTACCCCTAGCCATAATCATATGTAACATCGAGGGTCTTCAACCATAGGACGACGACATCACAGAAGCTCTAACAAAATGGGTACAACACAAAAAATGGACATGCCAAGTGGAAGACAAACAAACAGAAAATGAAACCATTTTCGGAAATCTATGGTTGGAGGACGGGATCTCATACGCAGACATCGCCATCGCACTAGGGGCCGCGAAAAAGAACACGGCAGCAGCAAGGTTCTGGTGGCAACTACCAGGGCCACAATCATGTAGTCAGAGGAACCAGCAGCAAAAATTCGCCGGGTACGAACCGCAAGCGACCAACGAGAACGAAACCACAACAATCACGCCAACGACGCCAAGACCATACCGCCTCATACCGATCGGCATGGACATCGACGAAGAAAGCAACGAGACGGACGACGAAGATCAACCCACCAGCGACAACTGGACACATCACCTATGGCCCACCATGAATCAGGAGGAAGACGGAGAACTATCAGACGTAGAATCGATCACCAGTATAACTTCATGCTAAAAATGTTAATCTATAAAAGAAAAAAAAAAAAAAACCACCAAAACACTAAACCCAACACTGTACAACATTGAATAAAAGAAAGATTCTTGTAGAACGAACCCGAATAGAGTGTCCATCAACGATGATTTTCCTCTCCATCCTCGCCGCGGTGAAAAAGATCACTATGACTCGCAGAGAAGAAAAATCAGGGGGACTGTTACGTCCCAAGGTGGAGAGAATTTGAAGCTCCGTTGATAATGGGATGTGCGCGCGATATTTGAATTAGATTTGCGCTATTCGGCTGGACGTGAGCTCGCCGCCTGGGACTTACTTGCACTCAATGTACCAACTCAACGATTTAGGATTAATCGTCGAGGATGAGTCCTCTTCGAAGACGTTCTGCTTGTTGATTATTTCCCAAACTCCTCGCTGTTGATTCGTGAGAATGAATTTTGTTGGGGGAAATATTGATTGCAACACCAACACTTCACATACAATTAACAAAAGCAACTTCACATACAATTAACAAAAGCAACTGATCTTTATTTAAGTTTGAAATTGTACTTTGAAATTACAAGACAAATTGGACTTAGAGTGATTTTACAAATGTCGGAGATTTGTTAGCTTAAGATGCTTTCGATTTCGAGATTGAGTCGATTCTCATTTTCTTGACGAAGTTGGTTGACGATTTCGTCTCGGTTCGGGCGGAGTTACAAAATTATATAAATCTGATTGGTCGGATTCTTTAGCGAGATTTTAAGTTTTCCTATCAGAGTGGTTGTTTCAGAGATATGGGGGTGTCTTGAGAGCGTCGCTTTTTGGACGACGATCGCGGGAAAGAAAAGTGTGTTCTCTGTTTATGGTTCTGAGAAATACAGAGTTTGGTTTTCGTCTGATTTTACGAGCGGTGATATCGAACGAGGCGCTCGTAAAAATGTGACATGAATAAGGAGAGCGGGTAAAAGTTTTTCGTGCCTGATAATTATGAATTCGTATATGGTCCGCTTTTAAAACTAGGAGTAAATAATATCGTTATCAACTAGGTTTTCGATCTACGAAATCGCGCAAGAGGTTCGTGGAAAAGACATAAAAAAGGATGTTTGCCAGAGAGGGTGTTTATGAATGGATGGGGTATTTTGGTTATGGTTTTAAGTTCCCTGGTATATGTATGCGATAAGAGCTTGGTGCTCTTGTAATCTTAGTTGAGATCTTTCCCCTAACCTGTTTAATTTCTACGAATAAATTGTATGGTTTATAAATGCAATAGTAAAATAATAATAAGAGAAAAAAAATGTATATACTGTTTAAATTTTACCGGCAGGCTGCATTGGTTTAGAGGTAGGTAAGGTAGTAGTCTAATTTATCGACCGGAGATGTGCGTCACCCATGCTGGGAAGTAACAGATTCGCGTTTTTGTCATAATATTTTTTTGATCGATGCTTTGAATTGAAGAGATTCTCATAAGCGAGACTACGAATACCATTCATTCGAGTTATTAAGTCTATTAAATAACCTTGGTAAGTTGGCAATTGATCGCAATCACGTAGAGGTACGCTTGAGGGTGCCCTGGCCAATCTTCCAAAGACAACTTCGTAAGGAGTATGTTTCGTACTTTCGTGAATACTCGTGTTGTACGAAAACATTGCTAGTTCCAACCATTGATCCCATTCGTGATCTTGGTTTGTATACTGTTTTAAAAATTCTCCTAAAACGTGATGCGATCTTTCAACTGACCCATTCGACTGTGGATGGTATGCTGTTGTCCGATACTTTTTAATTCGAAAACGTTTCGCTATCCGTTGCATCAGGCTGCTCAAAAAATTACTGCCTTGATCTGTTAACATTGCCTTTGGTGCTCCGAATACGCTAATAAAACGCTTAATAAATGCGTCCGCAATAGTTATTGCTAAAGCATTCGGCAAAGCGATTGCTAGACAATATTTAGACAGTTGGTCCTGAATGGTAAGTATATACTCGTTCTTGCTTGTCATAGGTTTCATTGGCCCTACTATACCTAATGAATTTTTTTCAAAAACTGTACCTGCTGTGTCAGTTATTATCATTGGTTGCTTGGTTTTGACAAGAATTAGTTTCTTTATTTGGCAGTCTAAGCACTGTTGAATTCGCCTCTGAACATCTGCTTTAAGGTTCTCCCAATAATACTCGTGTTTGATTCGATTATAAGTTTTAGAAACCCCTTTATGCCCTCCTATCAGAACTTTATGTAATTCGTAAAATACCATAACTCGATTTTCAAGCGGTAGATACTGCAATATCCCTGAACAGGTGAGGATTTTAATTTTGCAATCCTTAAACGTGATTTTGAGAAGATTCATAACTTCTTCCCACATCAAATTCTCAATGTGAGTATTTTGAGCAATGCTAAATGATTCGAGTTGGTGGCTTTGGCAGATTTCCTTTAATTGTTCGAAGGTTTGGTGTATATTCGCGGTTAATACTGTCAACGATTCTTCTTCTTCATCGCGTATTATTAGAGCAATATGAAATTTTTTTCGAGCTTGTGTGTGCCTTACCAACAGTTAAATCTTTCCAGACGGGTAACTTTCCTACGTCAATTAATTTCTGAGATCTAATGTCACATGGTTGCCCAAGAGAGTTGACAAAATAGGCCAAGTTGTCGTTTCGAAAATGAAGGAATTCATTAGTACTGACGATATTTGATAGTTTGAATTGGGACGTTGTAATTTGGTTTTCGGGTATTTCTCCATTATCTGACAGCTGTGAATCATCGTCGCTTATATCTGTATTTTGTGATTCGCCTGAGCTAGAGTAAGTGACAGATTTCGGTGGACCTTGAGTTGTCGAATCCCTACGAGCGTTTGCTATTTCCTTCGTGCTTGAATGGATTTCTCTATTGAGTACTGATTGATTCAGACCGACTTCGCGAATGGCTGCTTCTACTTCACTACTTTCTTCACAATTGACCCGTTGGCGGGCCCGTCGTTTATACCTTCTAGGTTCGCGACGAATTTCAGCGTGTACCGTACTTGTTTTCTGTGCTTCTGCTTCACTATCACTAGTTTCTGCTAATTGTTGAGCTAAGTCTTGTAACTCGTCTTCGTGTGTTTATTTGTTGCGCACGCGTCACTACATTCACATGCTCTGAGGATTCTACAGGGTTCCGCGATAAAGTATCAGCGTTTACATTTAACTTCCCTGGTTTGTAAACTATATCATAGTCGTATTCGGAAAGTTTGAGGCGCCATTTTAATACCCGAGTATTCGCATCTTTCGCGGTTTTGAACCAAACTAACGTGTGGTCAGTGACAAATGTGAATCTCCTACCATAGATATATGGCCGAAAAGTCTTCACGCTATGGATTATAGCCATAGCTCTTTCTCGTAGGTATCGTAACGGAGTGGGGCACCTCGTAATACACATGATGTATATGCAATCGGCTTATCCTTACCGATTTCCCCTTGTGATAAAACTCCACCTAAGGCGAAGCCTGAGGCATCCGTTGTTATTATGAACGGTTTATCGAAATCAGGATACTGAAGTATTGGAGCTGTACATAATTTGTTTTTTAAAATATCAAAAGCTTTCTGCGTCTTGGTATCCCATGTAAAGTCAATATCACTCTCTAAAAGTCGACTCAGTGGTTTTTCAATTTTTGAGAAATCCTTGATAAATCTACGATAATACCCTGTCAAACCTAAAAATTGACGAATATTTTTAGCTGTTTTCGGAACCGGGAATTTTTCCACTGCCATTCATTTTTTTGGTTCAGGTTTTAAGCCCTCCTTACTGATTGTGTGGCCAAGATTCACTTCCGGCCGGAGAAATTCACACTTGTCCGGCTGAAGGTTGAGTTTAGCAGCGCGCAATCGTTCATTAACTCATTAATCTTTAATTCATACTCTGCAAGAGTTTTCGCGTAAATTACGATGTCAAGGTATACAAAGAGGGATACCCCTTGCAGTCAACTAAGTACAATGTCCATCAGGCGTTGGAATGTAGCTGGCGCATTTTTTACCCCAAATGCGCGAAAATTCATAGTATCCGTGTGGCATAGAGAATGCTGTTTTATGTTTATCTTTCGAATCCATTTCGATCTCGATCGAAAACTGAAAAGTAATTCGCGTTACCTAGTTGATCCAAAATATTAACGATACTGGGTAACGGATACAAGTCACCGATTGTTTTCTCAGTAAGCGCTCGGAAATCTATAACCATTCTCCACCGTTTGTTGCTGTTTGAATCAGGCTTTTTGGGAACTATCCACACGGGACTATTACTTGGAGATTCTGATGGGTTTATTACCCCTGTATCTAATAAATCTGTTACTTGACGCTGAACTTCACCCTTTAGGATTTGCAGATATCTATATTGTTTCGCATTGATGGGCTGTTCATCAATGGTTGGAATTATGTGCTTTAGAACATGGGTGGCTTCTAATTTTTCGCCAGGTGTATGGAATCGATCAGCATATGAGTCAATTATTTCGTACACATGATTCAATTCCTCGTTTCTAAGATGATCTAACCGCAAGAGGCTCTTTATCGCCTCGATGCGTTCCGCATTGTATTCGATCTTGACTGATTTGAAAATAGTAAAGTTTGGAATTGTGATCGGACTTGAATCGGAATTCGGGATTGAATTTGGATGGAATTTAGAAGTTGAATTAGCATTGGATTTAGATATTGAAATGGAATTGGATTTAGATATTGAAATGGAATTAGATTTAGAAATTCCATTAGCATTGGATTTAGAATTTGAATTAGGATTGGATTTAGAAATTGAATTAGCTGTTAGGACCGCATTTACGGCCTAATTTATTGTTATTTTATTATTGCGCTCGGATTTGTCAGGATTCCGGCGCGTGGATCCCTGTCCTCTTTAAAGGGGGGTATTCACCTCACCTGGTATTCCAGTCCGCGTATGCGTGGTTGTGTTGTCACCGCTGGATGCCTGTGTGGGTCGGGGGAAATGAAATCGGAGATACCTCGGTGTTCCTTTTCTACGCCACCTCAGGTGTATAGCGGTCTTTTATTTGTTTTACGCACTTATAAAACTGGGGTTTCAAAAATAGGGGTTTTTTCATTTTTTGGCGATAAATTTGTAACGGTACTGTTACGTACGGGTTTCCGTAGTAATATAATTAATTCGTTTGTTGTTTATTTATAGTCGAGCGTCAGGTACTCGACTTGTGGGTTTTTGTTCGATTAAAGCGGCGTAACGCACCTCACCTGGTTTTCCTTGTTGTGTGTATGTGTCTGTTCTTCGTTGATCTGCTGCGTCGGCGAATAGCTGCGAAGGTCGGGGAAGTTAGAATGAGTTCCTCTGTCTATTCGCCGATGCATATCTTGTTCTTTATTTGTGTATCACTAATACTGTCGTAGTGGCTTACACTGGCGTGAACGCGCTCGACGCTGCCACTACGAAGTGTCGATTCCGCTGTGTTGGCAAAAAGGAGCCAAGCGTGCGGAGAGCAATATGATGCACAAGGTTACAGTTTTGTTTGTTGAGATTAAATACTCGAAATATTTAGACGCGTAATGCCGGTCTGGTAATTAACGCGGTACTAAGGTATTTCGAGGACGTGATGCGCCGGAAAAGGGTTGCAATCACGTATAGAGTTCTTAACCGATTTTTAGTCACTCGATTTCCCGAACTCGGAGGTACACTCGCGACAATCTATGCGCGCGAGAGTATGCTCACCCTTAACGTCTGAAGGACGGTTAGTCGAGGGACACGTCTGTCAAGGCGGAGTAATTAGTTAAGACTGAAGATAATTTTGGGTTGAGGATCCTCGTTACCATGGGGCGACGGTGTTGGGGAGCCCCGTGGGGGTAACCAGGAAATATCAAAGTATTGATTGAGAAATCGATTGATTGCAATATGTTCTTAGGGTTGCCCAATTTTCGTGCTGATTAGGTAGCGCGTGGAGTCGCGTTGGAAGTTTCCATCGCGGGTCAACGTGTTTGATGGAATTTGCTGACGGGGATGCGTGTGTATCGATGGATTGTTCAGCCGGGTTGTTACTAGGCTGAACGGTCCGTAACAGTACGAGATATTTAAAAAATTCAAATTACAACTCCCATTCAACAGCATAATTCAGGAGAAAACGATGGGATACCATTGCATATGGACCGCAAAATGCGAAAGATGTTCGGAACTCACTACGGTACATTCGGGTACATCGCATAGTACGGATAATACTGACTATCACGATGTGAATATGCGATTTGTACTTGGTAAATACCCTTGGAATAATATTTCATTTTGATATAATTTCAATTATTTTCGGTTTTATACTTTAGAAAAATGTTTTTATTGCATAGATTTTACTTGTGACGTTCTAACCTCAAATTGTAGGCGCTGTACATTTTGGGACAGGACACACAGCACTGTAAAAAATATCAGCGTGTTTAAATATGCCCAGTATGTCTGAAGAGGCATACAAACGGTACGAGGAACAAGTTGGACGAGCAATCGAACAAGTTGCTATAGAAAGCTGTCAGCGAGCAGCCGATGAGAAACGTCGTTTGGTCGTCGCAAACGTTGAAAAGCTATGCGAGCTGCTGTAATTACTTTTTTCAGGCTTTAACAAAAGCTCTCTCTTTATGGCATAATTAACACACCGATTGTTGACATTTTCTCGAAACTTGAAATTGAAATTGGAGGTAGTTCAGGAGCAACATTCGAATACAAAGTTTGTTTGTCATTTTTCCTCATATGCAAAATGGTTTGCGCATTCAAGTACATTGAGAAAAGTTGCTGCAAATTGACTAAAAAACACCATACTCCAAATTCAAGATCATCTGAGGTAACATGTACTTGCGTTATAATTACCAAAATTGCAAAAGTTTTGCTTTAGTATATCTTTTTGAAAATTTGATGACGTTTCCTCCATGACGCACGAAGATGAGTGCAAATTTTTCAGGTGGTTTCTCCGAGTATATGTCAAAATATGTCTTATTGAAAATTGCCGTGACCCAATGGAACTGTAGATATTCATTAAGATATAATAAAGTAATAATTTTGTGTTATGTATGTCATAAACGAGTGGCATATCCAGGACCTCGCAGCCTGCACGAAATTTGGTCTCTCATTTACCATCAGACTCGAGTTCTAGTCTCGCAGCCAATGACAGACGAAAATTCGAGCAGCGATGCTCAGCGCTGTGTTGTCCTGAACACGCTCATTGATTTTTAGAAATATTTATTTCATATACGATAATAGAATCGTTTATGCGAGCATACAAATAACAAGCGTAACATAAAATCATGTCAAATATATTTGTGTAAATACATGTCAATTTGTATAATATCAAATGTCAATAACTTTCGTTGACTTTACTCGACAAAAATTTTTTGCTGACACCGTGCGAATATCGAAAAAGTTTTTTTATACTCGTAATGTAACGGTCCCACATTCTATTCCCACTGTTCTCACCTATTCCTAATCTCTTTTCTCGCTAACTCCCAACTTCGCTGACTCCACAGTCCCACGGTCCCTTATCACCCTCACACGACATCCCCTCCACTCCTAAACTCTTTCTTTCAAACCCTTTCTCCCAGCATCTTCCATCATCTAAATCAGTCCTCCTCCAACACCTAACCCGTCAAGACGCTATACCGCTCCATCTGAATTAATAAACTAATTCTGTCACATAACTATACGCGCATTTCATTCATTACCGCTCAGCACCGTCACATGGTGTCAGAAGTAGATTCGACCCACGCGAATCATCAAAAAAGAAAAAAAAATTTTTTTTAATAACAACAATAAATTACACAAATGACACAGCGAAAACAAAAAAAAAATAAAATAATAATAATTTAACACAAGTGAAAAAAAAAGGTTGGAGACAAATCACATCAAACACAGACCACACTATACATTATACTCTGCACAACGTACACGGAAACGAAGCAGCAAAGAAAGAAGAAAGAACACATACGCAACGATCATCGATGACACACACAACGAAGCAACGAGCGAGGAACAACGAACGAGACACACACAACACGACCTCAGCCACACCAAACCCACTACGCCAACACACGGACGAAACAACGAAGACGCACGCACACAACGACTCAGCCGCTACGCGTGAGCCACCGCCTCAGCGCATAAAGGATCAGCTGATGCTTACGCTCACCATCGTTCTTCTGGCATTGTAAGTACACTCCACTCAAAAATCTTTTGCATGCTAGCTCTAAAAAACGCATATTCGTTTATGGTGGAAGTAACTCACACACAAACATTAATAACTACACACGGAATGTAAACATTTTTTTTGTTGTCTCCCCCTCTCGAAAACTTTTCGACAGAAATTTTTTTTTACATTTAACCTTCAACGAACAAAAATGTACATTTAATAACCACAATCCAAACTTAATAAACATGTCTCCATGTCATTTTATCGCGCCGTAATCTCCAATCCACCGACCAGACCACCCCGTAGAACAAATAGACGAAATTCAGTACCCCCACATTTTTACCCAAACATTGAACACCAAATTATTACAATGGCTGAAAATAACAATACATTTACATTTAGAGACGCTTTTAAAGTTGTCCCCGTATACGATGGGAAAAATATAAAAATAGAAGAGTACGCAAAAACAATTAAACGAGTCAATGAATGCCTTTCAGATGGCGAACGATCTAAATTATTAAAAATGATTCCACTCAAACTGAACGGCATCGCACGTTCAGTCATCGATGCAAACCCCCCAAATTCTCTAGAATCACTCCTAAAAATATTAAAGAAAACATTTAGTAAAAATAAAGATTTGGCAGACTTAGAAAACGAAATAGAATCATCCCCACAAAATTACGGTGAAACTGTTATAGAATACGCAGCGAGAACGCGCGACATATTTAATAATATCATCGATAAATTGTCAGATGTATACAATACAGCCGCACAAAGACCATTTTTAGATACACGAATCGACGAGGTAACAGCTAGAGCAAAAAGAGCTTACGTTAGAGGACTAATGCCTGCAATTGGTTCTCATTTGATTCTCCATAACGCAGAAACATTTGACAATATCATAGATCGAGCTCAGACAATAGAATACGAAATCGAGAAACAAAAGCGAATGCGCGGAACACTCGACATCAGAAACACCGCAAAAGTACATTTCACAGAACACAAAAACCCAGAAAATTTTGCGAACTTCATCAATCACATACACACGACACAAAAGACTGCTTCACAATAAAAAACATGCGCGAAGGTAAAAATTCTTGGCGCTCACAAGAAACACCCGACCGATACCGAAATAATTCACGAGACAGATACTCTCAAAACAAAATCAGAAATTCTAGAGGCCAATACAGAAACGACTCAAACGACAGATACAGAAATTACTCAAATGACAAATATAGAAATCATTCGAGAAACCGATTAAACGACAGATACAGAAACTATTCAAATGACAGATACTCAAACGACAGATATAGAAATCGTTCAAATGACAGATATTCAAACGACAGATACTCAAACGACGAATACCGAAATTATTCAGACGACAGGTACAGAGATAACTCTAACGACAGATACAGAAACTATTCAAACGATAGATACTCAAACGACAGATACAGAAATCGTTCAAACGACAGATATTCAAACGACAGGTACAGAAATAACTCTAACGACAGATACAGAAATCGTTCAAACGACAGATACTCAAACGACAGATCCAGAAATTATTCAAACGACAGATCCAGAAATTATTCAAACGACAGACACAGAGATTACTCGAACGACAGACATACCAATTATTCAAACAGAAGTAATTCGAACGACAGACACAAAACTACTCCCGAGATAAACACAGAGACAATTCCCAAAATCGATACAGAAACAACTCATTTGACCAACACCAAAACGAATATCAAGAACGACCTAATACGGACTCAAATGCCGAGCAACGGAATTCCCAAAATAATTCACCCGGTAGAAATACCCCGACAAAATCAAGAACGAACAGCACAGAACACATTGATACACTTTTCGAAAAAGTAGACCTAAAAAACTAAGACAACGTCTCGCGGAAAAGTGTGACACGAGACCCATCACTAGAGCGCTAAAAACATTCAACAACAATCCTCAAAACAATAACGCATCAATTCATACAACTAACGTATCCAAAAATAACACAGAACGACTACAAAACCTTACATCATTGCTTCATTTAGACCACCTCAATAACGAAGAGAAAGAACATATTTTTCAACTAGTTTCTGAATACCCAAAACTCTTTTTCCTACCCAACGACGAACTTGGTCACACAACAATAACACAACATAAACTTGCCACGACAGACAACAAACCTATCAACACAAAACAATACCGATTTCCACCTGTACACAAAAAAGAGATCCAAACGCAAGTCAATAATTTATTGGAGAAAAACATCATCCAACCTTCCCTCTCACCCTATAACTCACCAGTTTGGGTCGTACCCAAAAAGGCAGACTCACAGGGCAAAAAGAGATGGCGAATGGTTATCGATTTTCGCAAATTAAACGCGGAAACAATATCCGATGCTTATCCATTACCGAGTATCGTAGATATTCTGGACCAATTGGGCAAAGCGCGATACTTCTCCATTTTTGACTTAGCGTCCGGCTTCCATCAAATCGAAATGGATCCCGACCACAAACAAAAAACCGCATTTTCAACGGCAAACGGACATTTTGAGTTCAACCGTTTGCCGTTTGGGTTGAAAAATGCGCCCGCAACATTCCAACGATTGATGGATGTCGTATTATCAGGACTCCAGGGTAATGACCTGTTCGTATACCTGGACGACATTGTTATTTACGCTAACACTCTCGAGGAACATGCGACAAAATTTCGGCGATTAGCGAAACGCCTAACCGAAGCAGGTCTAACCTTGCAAACCGATAAATGTGAATTTTTGCGAACAGAAGTCACATATTTAGGACACACAATTACGGAAGAAGGCGTAAAACCCAACAACACAATAGTAAAATCGATAACAGAATTTACACCCCCAACTGATAAAAAAAAGCATAAAACAATTTACAGCACTTGCAGGTTATTATAGACGTTTCATTCGAGACTTCGCAAAAATCGCAGCACCACTAATAAAACAATTGAAAAAAGATGTGAAATTCCAATTGACAGACGAATGCCAAAAAGCATTCGAATTACTCAAAAACAAAATTATAGAACGTCCAATTTTGCGTTACCCCGATTTTGAAAAACCATTCACACTTACCACAGACGCTTCAGACTACGCAATAGACGCAGTCCTAAGTTAAGAATATAATAAATTCAACCACCCCGTAGCATTCTATTCAAAAACACTCTCGAAACCACAACAAGCGTACGACACAATGAGAAAAGAATTGTTAGCAGTAGTCTTCGCAGTAGAACATTTTCGCCCGTATCTATACGGTAGACAATTCACATTGATTACAGATAATAGAGCTTTAACATATTTAAATAACAAATCCGACTTGCCACAGCAGCTTCAGCGCTGGCAAATGACCCTCAACGATTACGATTTTAAAATACAACACCAACCCGGAAAATTAAACCACGTCGCAGATGCACTATCCAGAAACCCCATTGCCGTCATGCCTATCAGACAAAGAGAAAGTTCTTCAAAAGCAGAAAACACCCCAAAAAGACCGAAACACTCACACCAGCCAAACACACGACAACGATCTGATTCAGACGAAGAATCAGGCAACCCAACACCCAAAAAGAAACAACAAGACGGACAGAAAACTGAAAGTGAAAACGAACATGAAAACAACACACAATCTAAATCAGACCCAAAAATCGACGATGAATCTCCACAAACAGAAGAGGAAACAAATATAGGAAAAGATAGCACAGACGTCATCACAGAAACAGAAGCAACGGAGGAGGAACTCACAAAAAATATAACGACCCGGAAACGCACAAGGAACAATATGACAAAGGAAGCAAAGACGAAAAACAGGCGCAAACAACCAAGGACACGAGATGAAGCAACAACGGAAAAATATAACAAAAACAAGAAAAAGATTAACAAATCGAATGAAGAGAATGAAGAACGAAATGCACAATGGCAGGTGCAGCCAAACTCTAACGAGGAAAAAATTAATGAATCAAATGAAGAAAGTGAAGAACGAAACGCACAAGCGCAGATGCAACCGAACTTTAACAAGAAAAAGATTAACGAATCAAATGAAGAAAATAAGGAACGAAATGCACAGACGCAAGCGCAACCGAACTTCACCAGGGAAGAAATTAACGCCTCAAAGGAAGAGAATCGACAGCGAAATGCACAGCCGCAAGTGCAGCCGAATTTTAGGTCACCATTACCACCACGAAAGTCCATAAAGAAGCCAAAACGTATCACGAACATAGGCCCATACTCACCGGAAATGACACCCGAATACTTCGATTCGTTAGCAGAGTTACCCTCAAATAATAACGACGAAGTAAATCTATCTCCTGAAGGAAATATCGGAAATAACATCAACCTTCCAGTAGAAGTACCACAGTTGCATAACACACAAGCAACAATCGAGCCAACATTTCGATCACCACCCGAAAATGTTGAACGAGTCACGAGGCAAACCTCTACACAAGCAGAGCCAAACAGCAATTCATCAAAAACAATATCAGACGAAAATAGCTCAAGTGGAAACAACGTAACAGAGGCCGACAGTGATACTCCATTTGTACCATCACAGTACTACAGAAAGAAAATGACACACAGAGAATCTCGCCCCGCAACTAGAAGGACAGAAATTGTTGAACTTTCAGTTTTTTTTTGTTTGAATTGTGGGAGTTGGGGTCAGGTTTGTAAAAGAATATAAAGAGAACACACTGTGAATTGAACAATCGCTTATATTTTATTTACCACAAGGTTTGGTGCGCTCCGTGTTATAGTAATACTTTTGCTGAGTCGACCGCTCACGTTGAAGTCTCGAGGAAGAAGAGCTAGAAGGAATATTTTCGCGCGCACAATATGCCGGTACACCGCGCTCCCGAGAACACTCGAAGTGGTTTCGGCTGTTCTCGACAGACACAATTCTACCAACTACTGAGTCTCGAAATGCGAGAACTCATACTTTGACAGAAATAACGGAGACTGTAACAAACAAAAACAGAATTGTCACCACACAAAAAAATATCCTAGCACAAAAAGACAATATCGCATACTTCCTATCAGCAGACTGTACAATGAATACGATGATATCAGAAATTCTACAGGAAAAAGGCAGAATCAACCAACAATCACTTTTGGACTGTAACCCCCAAATTGGCGACATTCTAATTACTCGCCGAGAAATCACTTGCTATTTCACGATCATCTGTAAACAGAAATCAACAGATTCACTGTCCATCACAGAACTTCGAAATTGCTTAAAAACACTATTCGAAGTATTCAATAAATTGCAGCTAGAGACTTGTACGATCCCAAAGGACCCTAAAATTCTAAATCCGTTCGTTTGGGAATACATCAAATCATTCGTACGAGAAAAATCAACAAACTCACTTACAAACATTACACTATGCCATGGTTTACTGTCAGTCCCTCCACAACCACGCAGGAAAGATATCATCCAAGAGTTTCACAGCTCAACAATCGGTGGACATAACGGACTATCGAAATCATATAATCGAATCCTATCACAATACTACTGGAAAAACCTCAAAAACGACATTCGAGAATTCATCAAATACTGTTTCGATTGTCAAAAGAACAAACTGGTACGAGTGAAAGATAAAGCACCCATGATCATCACCGACTCTCCAGAAGACCCGTTCGACAAGGTCGGAATCGATATCGTAGGACCCTTACCAAAAACCACACAGGGACACGAATATATCTTGACCATTTTAGACCTCTTCAGTAAATTCACCATAGTAGTTCCATTAAAACATCAAACTTCTACGGATATCGCTAAAGCACTTACTACAGCTTTAATAACAACATTTGGTGCTCCTCGAGCGATACTGTCCGACCAAGGAAGAAACTTTATGTCTGACACATTCAAACAATTCGCTGAACTTTTTCAAATTCGACAATACAAAACAACAGCGTACCATCCCCAATCAAATGGCGCATTAGAACGATATCATCACAGCCTCACTGAATTCCTAAAACATTTCACTGACGACAATCGCAATTGGGACGAACTCCTTACACTCGCAACATTCTCTCACAACACAAGCACACACGAAAGCAGCGGATTCACACCATACGAACTCGTCTTCGGAAGAACAGCCCGTACACCTTCAGAATTTCCACCTCCAGAAACAACAATAACATATGACGACTACATGACAAACCTCACGAACAACTTAAAAAAGACACGACAAGTCGCATGGGAAAGACAAATCAAATTTATAGAACGAACAAAACGATATTACGATAAAAGAGTAACAGAACCGAAATATGAAAAAGGACAACTAGTATTCCTCATAAAGGAACCAAGAAAAGGAAAACTCGATCCCCATTATGTAGGGCCATTTAAAATCTTAGAAGTATTAGATAAACATAATGTTAAGTTAGAAATTAAGGACGATAAAACGAAAATAGTACACATAGACAAAATAAAAATGACACATGTTACAGATGCCACTCACACGCCTGAAGCGGCAACCCCTTAATAAGAGTTACATAACTCGCACAAAACCCAGGCACGTTTTGCCTTCATCAAATCAGCATTCAGTTATACAGCAATCTCGGAAAACTACGAAAAATATTTTAAGCTTGAAACCTTAGCAAATTGTAAAATCACAAAGTCGTACTACGTGTGCAACCAGGTCAACCTCGTCCAACAAGTAGACGAAAACACCCAGTGCGAAACTCAACTCCTCTCAAACCCTCAATTCAAAAATCTAGCAGTACGTGACATTCGACTAAAAACACTCCGCCACACCTATTGGTCCAGAATCCCGGATACAAACACATAGCTCTTTGCAGCACCAGAATCAGAAAACTTTTACATTAACTGCGATAACCATCAGGCATCTATTCACACAATCAAAAATACTGGCATCTTAAATATCAGCCCGCCATGCCAAGCAAAAACCCGTACGACTCAACTGACACCATCCATCGACATAACATCCTCGACACAGACAAATTTCTCTACAACCCTAATACTGAACATGACAAAAATAACAGAAAACTCAATCCAGAACGACGTACACCCACTAAATATCAGTGCAATCCTCTTAGAAACAGAAAAATTTATATACTCCTTAGAATCAGATGCAATAAATAATGATTTAACAAAAAACCAAATAGCATTAAACACAGTTATGAACATAACCAAACTACACACCTAACCATATATTATTAACCAAATATATCTAATCATATAATCATATATACTTAATCATACATATCCCTTAGTCTGCCTAAGGTTTTTTGGCACCTTCAGTCTGCCTAGGGGGGTCGTTGGCGTCCTGACGGTTTTTCAACCAGTTTCAGTGGGGTTAAAAATCTAAACAAATTCATGGAGTTTCTTTAAACCTTTAAGTTGAAGTATCGATCATAAAATTATAAAAAAATTTATTTTTTAATATATTATTTATCCAAAAAATCATAAAAAACGGTATCAATGCATTTGTTCACTCAAAAAATCATAACTTTAAGACAAATAAAGATATCGAAACTGCCAAAAAAGAATATTAAAGGGGAAGATTGTCGCTTTCGAGAAAAAAATCAACCGTATCCAATTTTTGTTAAATTAACCTTAAGTTTGGGACCTAAAAATTGGCAATAATTTAGTCGCAAATTTCGAAGTAAAGAGGCAATAAATGTGTATTAAATACAAACTAAGTAATAAAATCAGTAATAACTCATTCGTTAAGTGTCACAATATATTTTTATTGTAGAAAATATGAAAAAAATTAGAAAAAGTTAGAAATTACGAAAAAAACACAAATGAAAAAAAAAACAAAAAATTCTGTTAAGCGAATTACACGAAGCATCCCGGGCAGAGTGTAATCCTATGATCATCGAAAATCGGTTTCTTGCACGTAACGCAACAATAGTTCGTTTTACGATCCTTTTCTTTGGGGCACAACGCGCATCGCTTCCTTTTGCTCATTTTCGCCATACTGATATTGCGATTTGGAATTTCGTTTGTTTCCAGCACTTCGTGTATGTGCGATAATAATTTTTTTGTATTCCTGGCCATTTTGCGCGCTCTTCAAGATGGGGTTTTATGAGTGAAAATGCGAGTTCTTTCAAAAACTCTCGTCTGTTTAGAACGGTATTCTGAGGCAGAAAGTTGAAGAGTATGGAGGAGTTTACCCCGGCTTGGTCAAGCATCCCCAAAAATAAACGCATTGTCCATCGATTGCTCCTCCGCACACAAGTATAATTTTCGCACAACTGGTCGAAAACATCTGTTCCACATTTAGTTTTATTGTAGAAACCGATCATTTCTGGTTTGCCGATTTCTTCGTCCTGTTTTCCAGTTTTATGTTTAGAGGAGAGCATCAAAACCACCTTATTCCTCTTAGGACTAAATGATAAGAGAATGTTATTCCCGTCGTAGCCATATTTTGCTGTACCGACCGAAGCGTTCGTTTTGAAACTTTCCGGGATCTGGCGCTTGTTTTTCCGGAGTGTACCTACCATGGTCAAGTTATATTCCTTCTTCATCTTATTGAAAATTTCGAGCGAAGTGAACCAGTTATCGCAAGTTATATTTCGTGCTGTATTATAAATTGGCTCACATAATTTACGCACATAATACGACGGTACGCTTTCGCCGCGTTCTGCTGGTACTTGTCCACAATATGGTATCGCATTGTACATGTAGAACGTTCTGGCGTCATTCATCGATACAATTTTCAGCCCGTAACGTGCCGGTTTTGATTTGATGTAAACGCGCGCAGAAAATCGTCCATGAAACCCTAACAGCTGCTCATCAATCGTCACAAATTCACTCGGCGAGTAATTCGTTTGGCAATTCGTTATGAACGAGTCCCAAATTTCGCGAATTGGCGCCAGTACGTCTGTGGTGCGTCTTTCAGCTCGTGTATTCTTATCATCGAATCTAATTCGACAGCTGATAAATTCAAAGCGTTTTTGTGACATCGCCCCTCTACCCAATGTGACCCCGTATTTTGGCTCCCACAATTCCGACACATTAACGCGACCACTTTTATTTACGCCCAAATAATATAGAACTCCCATAAATGCTTTTAATTCCTTCAGTGTGACATGTCGATGGGCCGCTCTCAGATCGATGTCACCAAATCTGGCCACGTAGCGATCACTTTCGGAGTTTGTATACTTTAATATTGTTTCGATAATATTATTTGTAAACAATGCGCTCCAAGAATCGAGTGGTGTTACTGATGATATAGCTGCTCCAATAACTTAGGGTAGAATTACCGAAACGCTCGAACTGCGACCTCGAGATTCCGGAGCCTGGAGACACCATTTGTGTTTATCTTTACCATAAGCAAACTTTCGACGCCTTCTAGTAGATGTTGTCGGTTCCTCTCTCTCTTGTTCTTCTTCCTCGCTCTCTTCTATGTTGTCGTCAGATTCGATGTCCGAGATACTCATTTCGGAGTCCGCGCTCTCCTCATCTTCGATAGCGTCCGCTTCGCTTTCGGTCTCTTCACCGCCAAAATATACAATATCCCTGCCAGGACGGAGTTGCCGTACAACGTCATCAGCGGATCGTTGCGTCATTTTCACCAATCAACTTAAAAAAAAAGTTTGAAAAAAAAAAATTGAAAAAAATCGAATTTTTTTTTTGCGCCCAACTTTTTTGTGGCACTTTTATAGCCTCAATAAAGACTTTCAAGCGAAAAAACGAAAAAAAAATTACTTACAGTTTTGACAACCGCCGTCTGCCTAGGGGGGTCGTATGCGTCCGAAACGAAAATCAATTGCTCCTTACAACAGCTGGGTAAGAACTAGAATAGCGCCTCTTTGCAGGCCGGGTCTAGAGGGGCCTAACTTTTTTTACATAAGCCTAACAGCGCCTCCCGTGATCGGATTTAGGAGTTACACCGACATTTGATTTTCGCTCGGACGCAAACGACCCCCCTAGGCAGACTAAGGGATATATACCTATAATTTCTTTACCTTATCTATCTTTTTACAATAAACTTTAATTATTCCTAAAACTCTATCCATTCAACCCACAAACAAAACACCCACATAAACCAACCAACCAATCCTAGATAACATACCTCTTCTACTAACCAACAAGCTAATAAAAGATTTAGCATGTTCTAGGAGCCTCACCACGACGAACAATACAATAACAAAAAGGAAACAAATAATAATCAAGACCAAACATAAAATACACAAGCAAAACCAAACACAAGCCAATAATCAGGACGAATAATCAAAGCCATATCCTAAATAAAACACATAACCAAAGGAAAGCATAAAACACACCATTCAACCAAATTCAAAGGAAACAAGGATCAATCAACCAAACGGCAAACAACCACTCCATACATTTATAAACATACGTCATACATATAACCACACAAACCCACCCTCTCACCGTAATACACCACCACCCACTAACCCAAAGAATAATGCGTCTTTATAAGTTACAGATAAAAAAAACAGCAACTTCTACAGAAACCTTTACGGAAACCAGCAAAACGACCAATATAAAAGCAAAGAGATACAACCACACACGCAAACACCACAAACTATTTAAAAATCAAATTATATAAAATCGCACACTCAAATCAAAATTCTTTTTGTAAACAAACTACTTAAAATTATATAGAAGCACATAACACAGACAAAAATTGTGTAAAACGGATGCAGGAGCATCCATTCTTTTCCCAAGAAGGGGAGTGTAACGGTCCCGCATTCTATTCCCACCGCTCTCACCTACTCCTAATCTCTTTTCCCGCTAACTCCCAATTCCGCTGACTCCACAATCCCACGGTCCCTTATCACCCTCACGCGACATCCCCTCCACTCCTAAACTCTTTCTTTCAAACCCTTTCTCCCAGCCTCTTTCATCATCTAAATCAGTCCTCCTCCAACACCTAAACTATCAAGACGTTATACCGCTCCATCTGAATTAATAAACTAATTCTGTCGCATAATTATACGCGCATTTCATTCATCGCCGCTCACCATCCGTCACATTTTTATTATTATTTTTAAAATCTAGGACTCACCGTTTTTTGCTGCTGCTCCGCCTCCTCCTCTACGGATACACACACACAGACACACAACCGTCTGTTTTCGCGCCTTTTTGCGTCTTTACACACACGCACGCGCGCATACACCCCACCCACACTATAGTGTAGCGCCCCCAAAAAGTAACTTGCCACGTCGATACCGTCATACACATCGTTTACCGATCTCATAGCTGTCAGACGAATCTCACTGTGACGCGTCGTTACAGCGCACAATAAATGGGCGTTTAAAAAGCTCATAATCTCATCTTTGTGCCCCAATATATCCAGTTGCTCTAGATGTTTAATCGAGCACCGCGCCAGAGTTATCGGCTCCTGGAAAACAGGGATTGCGTGGTATATGTTAGACAGTTCGACGTACGCGCTACGTACTTCGTCGACTAGCCACACATCACAATACCCGTCGGTCGACACATCTAATATTAAGCAGCGAAATATATCGCCACCTATGCGCGCGACACAGTGTAACCCCATCGTAGCTACCGCCTCGTCTACGCGGACACCACACCGTTCTTTATTATAATAATCGCACAGAAGTTTATTTAACAGACTATATGTTTTGTACATTGCGGCTGTACGCACATAAACCACACCGAAGTCATCGATGTCGATGACCGTACAATAAAAAAATGCTGGCAAATCAACGTTGTTTCGGGCTCGCTTGTATGATTATAACTAACTTCTAATGAGCGACGAAATCTTTCAAAAACCTACCACGCCTCCGCCTCTGGACCATCCTAAGATTTATCATAGCTTAGCTCAGTATTTTCGTAGAAGACACAGCGCTGAATGAATACAGGGTTCGTCACGTACCGAGGACAGTATTTTTTAAACTGATGATAGTAACAGAATTCATGCAAGGGTAATATGCAGCACGTATTTGTTTTATGCAATTCGTACCGTCGAATGGGCGACAGAAAAAGAATGAGCGAGGCTCCTGTAGCGAAATAATTTCAACAGCCTACGCGAGGCGCTTAACGAAACGGATGTTTTTCATCTTTCGTTGAAAAATTATTCTTGCCCAATACAATTTTCGATCTTTTTCCATAACTTCAACAGTCTAAAATTGTTCAGTTGGTTTATACAGCGTTAAAATTAAATCGCCAGCGGTTAAAGTATTTCTACATGACCCTCTAAACAATCTGATTTTAAAATTAATTTGTCAGAAAAACTTTCCTACCCACCTAACCTCTGGACCAGTCTACGATATGTCTCAGCATTTTTGCAGAGTTATTAAGACTCATTCTCGAGAGAAATGAATACAAGGGCCGCTGTGCATACATTTGTAAGAAAGATTTGCGCCGTATACCGTATATCGTAACTTGTCAAATACACCGATGATCTTATGTTCGAAAGGTCGCGCGATAGCGCTTTGTAAAAAGATACGAGAGAACGAGAGAGAGAGAGTATACAGCTCGCTCTGCTCAAGAGAGCGAGCTATAGACGGTACATAAGAGCGAAAGAGATAGAGGTGCGAGCTCGCGAAGACATCGTAGCATATACGTCTCGCAGCGTACCCTTCCCCGTACCGTTCACCGCCGCCTCGCCTATACTCTAGATCAGAAGGCACACGCTCACTCTATTTACGAAGACAGAGACCTTGCCATCGCCTGCTTCCTTTTTTTTTAAACAATATAGTGCGCACACTTTTCTTTCTCACCGTCTTTTACTTCAGAATATTATTAATGTTATTATTTTTACCATAGTACGTGCGCTTTTAAAATATTATATATGAGGAACCGTGGGAGAGAGAGAGAGAGAGAGCGAGAGAGATTGATTGATTGATTAAATTTTATTATACCCTAGCCTGCTTTGGGGTAATTCATGATAACACTTACGTGCTTGCATTTACAAAATACATCAAGCACGAGTAACATCCATACAAACAAAGAAAAAGAAAAATTGTGAAGGAATGTAATTAATTATTTCTACATAAAAACTACTTATTACTACTTAAAATAAAGTTCAAACTAACGACATGAGTGAAAAATAAGATAAAAATATACAACTGAATATACATGTATACAGCAAATATTGACATAGGAGGCACACGCTAATACGCCGCTAATACGCTATACACCAATACGCCGTTGCGCCGACAGGATATTTATACACAATTTGCCCTCTACGTCTGCGTGAACTCCGCCAGCAGGAGATATTCAAAGTGACTGCGCTTGAAATGGTCTAAGGATTCTGACGCCCTAATGTTGGCCGGAAGCGAATGCCAATGGTACGCTGCAGACAGCTGAAATGAGCGGTGAAACGCCATTGTCCTGTGGTTTGGGATATGGAAGGCCGGCTGGTCCTCTCGCCTATCTGAGCGTCTCACCTCCTCCCTCACCCTAGGCAACAACTCGCCAAGGTATGCCGGCACTCGCAGGAATAGTGCACGATAGACCATAGTCCCCAGAAAGTATTCCCGGCACCCTTTGACCGACAACCAGCGTAGCCGACGCCGATACGGGGTAATGCTTACATCACGCCGCAGGTCAAATATGAATCTGATACAACAGTTGAGAAGCCTCTCCAGGACTACGTTCTGCTCAGCTGTAATGTCGTTGTATACTAAGCAACAGTAATCAAAGTGGGGGAATATCAGTGCGGTAACCAGCTTAGTCCTGAGCTCAGTCGATAATGAGCCCTTATGGTACTTAAGCTTATGCAGCGTGCCGTGTACCTTCTGCGAGATGTGGGAAACGTGCTTTCCCCACGAGAGATCGGCCTGAAAAGTAATACCCAGATTTCTGGCACTGGTGACGTACGGAAGATTCACCACCTCCACAGCGATAGGAAGCATCTCATTCAAATTGATTGCAGCGACATGTGCCCTGCTCCCGACAACCATGGCTTTAGTCTTGTTCGCATTCAGCATGAGGCCATTTGCTCGTGCAAACTGCGCTACGGCATTAACATCATGCGAGATCTTCACAATAGCGCTATCCACTTCCGACGGAAAGCACTGGATGTACACCTGAAGATCATCAGCGAAAATCATACGCTCACTGTACTGTATGACATCCCCAATATCGTTGATGTACAATGAGAAAAATAGTGGAGCCAACACAGAGCCTTGCGGCACCCCTTTCGTCGTGTACGACGGTTGAGAGTGACCACCCTGATCGTCTACCACAATTTGTGATCGCCCAATCAGGTAGGAAAAACACCACTCCAGTGCAGGTTCAGCTAGTCCCAATTTTTTTAGTTTGCGGAGTAAATTTAGGTGAGGGACGGTGTCAAACGCCTTACTAAAATCAAACAACACCAAGATGGTCAGCTTCCTCTCATCAATGCCTCTCCGGATGTCATCCGAGACTCTGATCAGAGCAGTGTGCGTGCTGTACGAAACACGATATGCCGACTGCCGTGGGTCGATTGCATTGGCTCTGTCAAGCTGTCTTGTGAGCTGATCAAACACGATTCTCTCTAAGAACTTTGACAACTCTGGCAAAGTAGCAATCGGCCGCGTGTCTGACGGCGAGCGCGGGATTTTGGCCTTCAAAATCGGCCGGATGAACGCACGCTTCCATAGTGCAGGATAGTGGCAGAGATCAATGCTACGGTTGATGAAGTTTATCACAATATCAAGTAAAAGTGGAAGGGCCTTATCGATGAGATATTGCGATAATCCATCTGAACCAACGCACAGCGACGTCGATGGCAACGTACGCAGCGTGCGTAGCACTACTTCCCGCGTAGTCGGGACTAAAGTGAACGGATTGTCGACGCTCTCCGTTATTGTTAACATCCGTCTGAATTCATCTTGGGTTAGCTCTGGAGCAGCGGCCGAAGTTGTTGCATAATAAGCACCTAGCTGGTGCGAATTAAAGAAATGGAACGGTGACACCAGACTCGGTTTGACCAGACCCAAGTTCCTTAGCTGTTTCCACATAAGATTTGCATCATCTATCGCGCCAAGTTTCACCAACAAGTAATCATTCTTCGCCTTCCTGATGCTGACGGTTACCTGATCCCTGACCCGCCTATACATGATAAATCCGAGGATATTGTTTGACCGTTTCACCCGCTTATAAAGCTCATTCCTTTCCTTGATGCTGCGCTTAAGGTCAGGCGTGAGCCATGGGGCAGGTGGTCTCCTTGCAATAAAGGACCTGACGGGAGCGTGCCGATCAAAGACCACGCACAGTGACTGAGTGACGGTTTCTAGTCCATCATCTAGCCGGGCACCCGAATCGATGTCCGCTGCATCAAAGTTAGGTAGCAGAAGCAACGGTTGAAGTGCATCAAGGAAATCTTTGTCATTAAAGTTCTTCAGACAACGTTTTTTCACCATGCGCGGCAAGACATTTCCTATTCTAAGAGCAAATTCCAGTGATAGAATGTCATGCCCGGCTATGAAGGGGGAAGAAGACTTCCTATAAGAAACTAATTTCTCCTCACTGTCCAGTATATATATATCAAGCCAGGAGTCACAATGCGCCGTGTGAAAAGTTGCATCGGAAGGTACAAGAAACAACGAACGCGATGAAATGAAATTGCTAAGGTACTTTGAAGCGCTATCGTTTAATAACAGATTACAATTTAAATCCCCAACAATAACTATGTTTTTATATGATGGAGCAAAACAGCTCCATGACTGCTCAAATTTGTGCAGAAACTGCCCTTTTGGCCTCCTATACATGGTGGTGAACATCACCCTTTCACAGTCACCACGCGATATTTCCAAAATTAAATATTCCGGTGAATTCGAGAATACACTCGGCGACATATCAAGAACATTGGCCTTGAGTGCATTATTTATATAACACGCGACCCCGCCCCCTCCTTGCCCACTCGATCATTGCGGATTATGAAGTAATCATCTATATGCACTAATTCATCTTGAATGTGGGGGTGTAGCCACGTTTCTGAGACTGAGATGATATGACACGGGTTTGAATGAAAGAATATCCTCACCAAATCGATATGTGCAAGGAGCGAGTTCGCATTGAAATGAACAATTTTTACATTAGGAGACGGAGCCCGGGTGCTATTTCCCGATGTGACGAACGACGGAACAGTCTGTCAAACAATACTAGCAAGATCATCAGCCGATCTGATAGTAATTTTCGGGGTACCATCATTTTTCCTAACATATATTTCAAAATTTCTGCACCATACATATTTAAACCCCGCTTGCTTGGCACGCGCCTTAGTCAATCGCAAAAGCTTGTAGAAATCCGGTGGTAGCATCTCATTTACGAAGATTTTTCCATTCGACTGGCAATCAAATACCTCATTAGCCGTGAGGTCACGCTTTGCCTTCTTCGCGTTGATAATAATGTCGCGAACACCACCTGACGTGAGAGTGATAGCAATTGAGAATGTACGACGGGCAAGAATATCATCCCCAGCCGAATTCGTGGCTACATCGCTACCCCGGGTTTTTTTCATTGTACGAGCCGCCAGTACATGACAATCAAGCTGGTTAAGCCCAAGAGCGGCTAATACCTTCGCCACCAAGATTCGCGGAGATGCAGCCAGTGTGGCTGGAATGCCCGCAACCACTACTTCACTCATTGTCAGTGTTAGAATATTGCTCGGATTTTGGTTCCGATGAACATTTTAATCCCCGTTCGCACTCAACGCAAGTGTGCTTGCTTTTAATGCGGTAATTTCCTTTACTATTATCACGTTGTGTCTCCAACACAGCATTTTTTGCTTCAAGCGCCGCAATTTATTCCGAGTGTGTGTTAACGGTCTGCACCAGTTTCGGGACGTCCCTAAGGATCTCATATATGTTAGCTAACCCGGTGCGGAGTTCAACAGTGAGACCAGCAGTGGTAACGCTGACCTCTTTAATCGTTGCCGCGAGCGATGCAATCGAACTTGCCTCCCCCTCGCCAGAATGCACCGGCTGCGAAGAGGTGAACGGGGCTGCAGAACCACCGTCCATATTCGAGAATTGACTCTTGCAACACTCGTTAGCTCCGTTAAGATTTAAATAATGTTTCACACACCCAGGGTGAAATGAACGAGAGCAGAGAGAACAGACCGTCGGGTTTGCCGCGATACCTCGATTACACCTATAGCACCGAGTCGACATACGTGCGGTTGTATAGATATAGCACGACTAGTACCGAGAACGAAGATTGACTATAGTTATGTATAAATATAGCACGGCTAGTACCGAGAACTAAGATCGACTATAGTTATGTACATATAAACACGGCTCGTACTGAGAACAGAGACCTACTATATAGTTACCGCTGAGGACCGGCTTCGCACAGACGGTCAATACGATACCGCTCGATGATAACAATAATACTCGCTGACCTCCCGCAATAATCCGCGCTGATGATAATTGCAGCGTCCCGCACCAAGTCGATAGCTCCCGTAGTCAGTTAGCGAAGCACGATGACAAGGTGATAATAGCCGATGATACAGAAGATAACGTTCGACGCCAACCACCAGCGATCCAGGGTGCATGCGCGTGAGGGCGAATTCAGCGAGAGAGACGTCGAGACAGTCCAACGGTTGCAAAATATGTAAGGTTATAAAACCTGTCAGTGCTTTTCATCGATTTTCCCAGAAAAAGCCAGTGAGAAAATGGGAAGATACTGGGTAAATCTCGAAAAGCCTTTTAGTGCGTGGTTTAGTGCTGGAAGCAAAAGACGCCGGAGGGCATCACCGCAGAAATATGATGAGAGAGAGAGAGAGAGAGAGAGAGAGAGAGAGAGAGAGAGAGAGAGGGAGAGGGAGAGGGAGAGAGAGAGAGATTGATTGATTGATAGATATATTTATGCCCAAGAACATCTATAGGGCAAAATTACAAAAACAGTGTACTTATTACTAGACTTAAAATAACTAAGCAATTGAGCCAGTGAACATATATGTGCGCTTATATACTAAAATAAAACTAAAATAAAAATGTTATCCCAACGATTATGCGCTACAGAGGTCAGTTTCAAGCAGGTGAGATCGAAGTGCAGATTTAAACATTATGAGTGATGTGCTGGAGGTAAGAGAGCAGGGCAATGCATTCCAGAAGCGGGAACCAGAAATTAGGAAAGACCTGGCGTACGTTTCTGTGCGGTGCTGGGGAATAGAGAGCGAATTCAGTAGATGTGCATGCCTGGTCGAACGTCGTAGCTGGGGATCAGGTCGTGAAAAAAGTTGAGACAGGTAGGTGGGCGCCTGGCCGTCTAGGATTTTGAATATAAGGATGCCAAGAAAGTAATTTCGCCTCGATCTGACAGATAACCAACCCAGCTGACGACGAAACGGTGAAACGTGATCGTCTCGGCGAAGATCAAAGATAAAACGAATCGCGCTGTTTTGGAGTGTGGTAAGCTTTCTGTTGAGCTCTTCCGAGATTCCGTGGTAGACCAAGCAGCAGTAGTCGAAGTGAAGCTGGACAAGAGCAGTAACAAGCTTGATTCGAAGATTCGTGGGCAAGGAGTTACGATGGAATTTGAGAGTGTGAAGAGTGCGATGAACTTTTTGTGAGATGAGAGAAATGTGGTTGGACCAGGATAGCTTCGCATCAACGATCACTCCCAGATTTCGTGCTTCAGAAACAAATGGAAGCGATACGCCATCGACTCGAACAGGCTCAACTCTGTCTAAGTCCACAGATGCAAGCATAGCATTGCTGCCCAAGAGCATGGTTTTGGTTATGCCAAGGTTGAGACGTAGACCGTTGTTAGAAGCGTATCCAGCAATGGATTCCGCATCCTGCTCAATTGCTGTAAGGCCGTGGGCCAATTCTGAAGGCTGCACGCTCAAAAAAATTTGCGTGTCGTCGGCGAATATAAGATAGTCAGAAAACTTTACACATTTTCCGAGATCATTTATAAATAAAATGAATAAAAGAGGACCAAGAACCGAGCCTTGGGGAACTCCCGACGACGTAGGAAGCCAGGTTGAGACAGTATTGTCGTCATCGATGATCGCCTGGAGTCTTCCTGACAGGTAGTGGTAAAGAAGGGACAGAGTTGAGGAAGAACAGCCCATGCGTTTAAGTTTCACAAGAAGAAGCGAATGAGAAATAGTATCGGAGGCCTTGCTGAAATCAAACAAGACTAAAAGATTGACTTTACGTTGGTCAATGGCCGCCCGTACGTGGTCGGTTAAACTGAGGAGAGCTGTCTGTGGGGTAAAATTCGATCTATAACCTGACTGCCGTGGGTCAAGAAGATTGTGAGAGTTCAGGAAGGACTGGAGTTGATCATGGAGTACCCTTTCCATGAGCTTGGAGACTTCACAGAGATTCGCAATAGAGCGGGTATCTGACGGAGACTTTGGAGTGCGGATTTTGGACAATGGCCTAATGTACGCTCGTTTCCAAGGTTGGGGGAAATAGCCGAGCTCAATGCATGCGTTGATAATGCGCAGCAGGACAGGAGCGACGACGGGGAACGAGGCTGAAAGGCAATAAGGAGAGATTTGGTCTGGTCCAAAAGCGAGGGACGACGAGCGCGACATAGTAAACACTCGACGGAGAGATTCAAGCGTAATACGTTGGAAGGAAAAAGACAAGCCAGGTAGTGCAGGAGAGGAAGAGGAATAGAGTAAGTCGACATTATGGACGGAACAGGGAGGAGAACAGTTCGAAAGAGAAGAGTAGTGACAATTCAGCTGCTCTCTGCAGAAATATTGCAATGGTGATACCGTCTTCGCCCTTACTAATCCCAAGCGCGATAGTGCCTTCCAGAGGCAGGAGGGTTCAGATATACGAGAGAGAGTCTCCGATATGTGAGCACTTTTAGCGCGCTTAATCTCTGATGCAAGGGAATTTCGAAAGTCGCGATATATTTCAAAGGTTAGTTTGCATCTAGTGCGCTTCGCTTGTTTGTAAAGAGCATTTCGCTCACGCATGGCGTTTTTAAGTTCGGCAGTTAGCCAGGGATTTGGGGGTCTTCGAGCTACAAATTTACGAAACGGAGCATGAGCATCAAAGACTCCCATCACAACCTCAGTGAGTAGGGACACAGTCGAGTCCACTTCTTCGATGGTAGCGATTGCAGTATTGTCAGGAGACAGCGTGTGGATACGGTTAACTAGGGAAGTGAGAAACTCGTCATTGTTGACATGAGCTAGAGAACGACGTATAATAGGTTTCGGAGTAGTTGCAAAATCACCTAGCATATACCGCATTTGAATGAGGTCGTGTCCTGCTATAAAAGGACAATCAATCTTCTTGTACTCAATTATTTTGTCTATCGAGTCGACGATAAAAAGATCAAGCCAGGAGTCGACGGTGGCCGTATGATAGGTCGGCTCAGATGGGACTATTACTAGTGCGTGGGCAGCGACAATGTTACGTAGATAGCGAGCTTCAAAGTGGTCCATCATCAGGTTGCAGTTAAAATCGCCTGCCAAGATGATATGGTTGTAGCTAGGAGATACAGTTACGAGTTTCTCAAAGAAGTCATTAAAGAGTTCAGCTTTGGGGCGTCGGTACATTGTAACGAAGAGAATGGGACTCACGTTAGTTTTCCTGAGGTCAATCATTAGGAATTCTGGAGAATTCGAGTATTCGCTCGGCGAGGATAGCACAAGTTTAGCTCTTAGTGTTTTATGAACGTAGCAAGCTACTCCTCCCCCTTGCTTGCCCTCGCCATCATTCCTAATCAGGAAGTAGTTTTTAAAATTCACAGTGTTATCGGCTATGGTGGAATGCAGCCATGTTTCTGATACAGAGATCACATGAAAATCTGAAGTGTCGAAATGCAGACGAGCAAGATCAATGTGGCCTGGCAGGGAGTTCGCATTAAATTGGGCAACTTTAAGTGCGAAAGGAGTTAAGCTTACATTACGCGTGCACGAAGGCTTCTGGGAAGGAGAACTGGGTGATATGCTTGGCGAAGTTGGTGCTAGTCACTTAATTTTGTCCAAGTCAGTCACCGAATTGACAAATATGATCTCAGAACCTTCCTCTTTACGAACACGGGTCCCATTCTGCCACCAGACATATTTGTGGTGCGTTTCACTCGCTCTGTCTTTGACTTGCCGATGTAAGCGGTAGAGCTCGGCCGGGATGGATGGATTCACGTACAAGTTACCCGGTCGATCAATTGAGAACACCTCGCGCAGTGAGAGGGACTTCTTTGTACGTTTCTTCGTAATTATAAAGTCGCGAGTAGCCATCGATTTGAGTTTAACGAAGAACGACGTGGTCTTAGGTCTCGAGGACACTGAGCGCTGACTAAGGTTCACAGAGTCACCGACTGCGCCAAGCATGCTGCCGTTGGGATTCTTTTTAATCGCGTCATGAATCTCAAGTACATCGTCTATTAGTTGAGGCACTGAAAGGGCAGCAAAGATTTTTGCAATTACTGTTTGCCTGTTCAACGCCAGATCCGTGGGAATACCACTCACAACTAGCTCCGTAGATGAGGTTAAAAATGAGTCAGGTTTCGAGGTTATCGGCTCATTCGACGTTATCGGCCTGTTCAAGGTGTTGACAGAACACAAGGACTCGAAATTTTTTTTAAGATCAAGCATTTCTGACAGAGATGATGTTTTTGCTTCTTCTAACTTATTGACACGATCTGTAAGGCCCTTCCTAAATTCACAGTTTTCACGCGCAGCAGTGGTAGCAGCCTGTTCCAAATTATTAAGGCGGTCGGCAAATTTCTGGTGTGCTTCGGACAAATCGTTTAGTTTTTTACCAAACTCTTGAAAATTACTATTTATGCATTGCACTACATTTTCAAATTTTTTATCAATTTTTTCGTCAATTTTAGAATCTAACTGCTTAATCTGCTGTACAATAGCTTCCAGCGTAACCCGAATGGGCGGATTTGACTCTGAGGAAGCGGGCGAGTGAGTGGGAGACCGAAATGTGGACATCGCGCATGCACACGTGGGGCGCACGTAATCTTTGGAGTTCACGGTGTATTCGCAATTTGCTCCGCGGAATTTGTTGGTACAAGATAGGTGCACTAGTTTTTTGCAATTGCCCGAGCAGACTGACGTAGCTTCTTCACGCGAAATTCTAATATTGCATAACGAACAAACTGCAGGCATCATACAAAGTTGAATAATAAATAAAACGATTGTAGATAACGTAGAGATAGTTAGTATAAAAATGTTAGTTTTTTTGATAATGCAACACGTACGA